>CAWUFW010008365.1:715000-896830 GCA_963921515.1 Calotriton arnoldi
CAAGGTGGGATATGGCATCGACAAAGTGTGAAGTGGACATTGTTTTCTACCTACATTGCTCAACCTCTTGCTGTGTCCAGGCTGCCCTTGGGCACCCAACGTTTCTGCTCCACATACCCCTGTCTTGACTCCCTCTGCCTCATTTACCCAGGCTTTCTTTTATGTCAAGACCAGGCCACTTCAGGGCTCGGCCTTCTCGGTGCTCGGAATACAGAGAGATGCCACTCTGCCAATCCATTAGGAGCCATCAGTGGTGGCTCCTCCGCTAAGGCGGAGGATCGTCAGCTCACTCCATTTCAGCAGTGTGAATTAAGGAAAAATAAAATAATAATAACTCGTTATTATTTTTTTCCTGCTGCAGCAGCTTTGCGGACGATGACAGAAGAGCAGGGGGAGAAGCAGTGGGCACTCTGTAAGTGCTCATGATTGTTTGGCTGGCCTTCTTGGGCCGGCCAAACAGTCATGCGCACTTTGCATGTTCTCCACCCAAGCTGCATTACAGCCTGGGTGGAGAATATGTCCAGAGCTACCAGTCCCTGCCTGAGAGCTGAACCATGGTGCTCAGACCAATCTCAATGCTGGTGCTTCCTGGGTGCTCTGTTCCTGTGCCGGGAGAGGTGCGGCGAGGAGGTGTTTTTTTTTGCTTTACCCCCTCTCTCTCCTGATCTCTGCCCTGCCACCCCCAATCTGTGCCAGCCACCACTGGGAGTCATACCAATATGTGGCTGCTAGGTCATGGGGATATCAATTCCTCCTCCTGTCACCCACCATGTCTGCCCGCAGGAGGAAAAGGACCCTAAAGACCTATTCACTCCCGTTAGTTGTGAGGGGGGAATAGGGGAGGGGCTGAATGCCTGAAGGAGTGAACACAAGCCCAGAATAATAGATGTATCTACACAGTGTTCAACAAAGTACATTAGCGTGTGTGGATGAATAGGCATATACAAGTTTATGCGTGTGGCAGCTGTGTTGTGAGTGATTTGCTTCCACAGAGTGTTTGGGTGCAGGTATATTAGTGAGTTTGTGAAAATATGCAATTTGTTGTTCTCCATGGGCACAGTCTACAGGAGTCACTCTTTGTCTACCTGTTCAATATTAAGAGTTGTGATGTGCCTGTATGTGTATCTCCTGCATGTGGTTAAGGGACATGTATTGGGTTGTTCTGGCATTCATTTAATATTGGGATAACAACATAGCGAAGTTGGACTGCACTAAAGAGTAATAATTCATATTTTTTTATTATCTTCCCAACCTGAATGGAATGGGTGTTTTTCTTCTAAAGCTAATGCCTCTGATGACCTTCTTTACATGGTTTGAATACCTTCCCGTGCTGTGGGCTCTATTGCTGGGATTTTAAAACTTGCACATTCTAAAAGTACAGTGTGGGGGCAGGGCAACCATCATGTGCGTTTTGACTTGATCCACTAGGGCTCTGCTGTATTTTCCCTAGAATCAGAAAGAGTGGTCTCTCAATGGCATGTCTGGCTAGTGAAGACAACAGGGACACCACGGGGGCCACCTTTTCCTCAGGGCTGCAGACGAGTGAGTGAAGGTGTGGTGTCTGCATAGAGTGGTGGTGGTCCACGTTACTACCCAAATCGTGAAACCGTCATCTTGTCTCGGGGAGGCTTAGAATTCTGCAGTCTTCTGACCTGACCCCGCAGCCCCACTGTCCGGCCATCTGAGGAAAAGGAGATGGACCTTGGGCCGCACACAGCAGACTGACGGCTATGCGACAAGACCTGTGCCTGACTATAACAGGGTGGCTGTCTATTGTAACGGAACTGCTGGAGAGTAAATCGAGCCCCTCATTGGGACTCACCTGCAGCTGAAAGACTGCTGCTACTGCAGAATACTTTGGCCAACCTGCTGCACACCCTTCCTCTCAGAAGACTGGTCCCAGTGCCTTCAGAGACCGGGTGACAGCAGCAGTGGCCACTGCTCCACTAAGGCGGAGGAGCATCGCCCCACTGCTTTTTTGCAGTGAAACAAAGGGAAAATAAAATGATAATAACTTGCATTATTATCATTTTATTTTCTCCTATTTCCACAGATTTGCTTGAGGGGCGGGGACAAGGGAGGAGTGGTAGGCAGGACCCTCCTTAGTGCACTTCACATGTTCTCCATGCAGGCTACATTACAGCCTAAGTGGAGAATATGCCCAGGCCCCCAGTCAGCATATGAGCTCCGAAACATGGCGCTCAGACCAATCACAACACTGCTAAGGCAGCATTGTGATTGGCTGACTGGGAGCCTGGGTGTGCTTCTTGTTGAGGCCGAGCAAGGGAGGTTTACGGAGAAACTCAACGAGAAAGTGGCGAGAAGGTAAGTTTTAATGTTTTTTTAAAAAAAAGTTATACCACCTTCTCCGTGACGGACCCCCTCCCACCCCCACCCCCTCTCTCTCATCTGTGCCGGCCGCCGCTGGAGAGCTGTTAGCACTGCTATATATGGCTCTCTTCCCTAGGCCCTGCTGCTGCTGACATTGTTCGGAATGCTGGGGGTCCTCATCTACTAAGTGGAGAGTCATACCCCATATCAGTGGCTTAGTCTACAGCTGGGGGGTGGCAACATGGAGAGTTGAGAGTTGCTTTCTCATGGATGTGAATGCTTCTGTAAGACTTTCATTAGTACAGACCTGTGCCAACTGGGGGCCTCCAGTGATAGAGAGGAAAAGTGTTAGGGAGGGGGCCCTGACTACTTTAAGACTGAGACCTGCCACATGGGCTATGACCACCAACGACTCCCTAAACATATGAATACCTTATAACTGAGGGGAGGAGCGACAACCTTCTTTCTCTGTCCCTTGGCTTATGGAGGGGTGTCCTATGACACTCTGCCCCTAGGGCCCCTTACTTTGCACCCATCTAAAGCCTCTATTCCTTAAAAAAAAAGCGCAAACCAACAGGTTGTCAAGCTATTTTATCCCAGCGGAAGTAAGAGACTCATGCCCCAACGCCTCCTCTGGCGACACTATGTCTTTGACTAAGAAACATCTCCCCTCCTCCCTCGAAGGCTTCAAGAGAGAGCTGTGGGAAGAACTGAAGGCCTATCCCGCCACTTCCTTTGAAGCTCTCAAGTCCGATATTAACTTCAAGCTCACTTCCCTACAGCAAAATGTTGACTCAGTGGGCCCCAAACCCTGAACCTCAATTTTAAGTTCCAGGGACTGGAACAAGGCATTGGCCAAATGAAGGACTCCTTGGAACAACTACGGCTTCAACCGCACACCACCCTCTTAAAATGTGAAGACCTGGAAAATCATTTGCAGTGAGATAATATCAGTATTAGTATTCTGGAAGAGGGGGTAGAAGGTCCCGGCCTAGAGGCTTTCGTGGTGGGCATGTTTTCCGAGCTTCTCGGAGAAGATCGTACCAACATTAGATTGGATCAGGTACACAGGGGGAGATGCCCCTGTGATGTGCTGGCAAAACTCCACTCCTTCAAAGTGAAAGATTCAATTCTACAAGCTGCGCGGAAGACAGATACAGTCTCGTTCCAGGGTGCAAAGCGCTCACTAATCCAGGACTTTGCCCGCGGAACACAGACCCACCAATTACAATTTAAGCGAGTCACAGATTATCTCAGCTGGGAACACATTTAATATAGATGGACTTATCCCTTTGGCCTCTCCTTTGGCAAGCAGTACAAGTCTCATCAATTTGTGGATCTGCATGAAGCTACAGCCTTATTGGAGGTATCGTTTCCTGAGTGTCCGGGACCAGATGGGACCTGGGGAAACTTCCACGATATCCACGAGCGGTACTGATTAAGGACAATGGCAATCGCAGCCCTGTATGAAGCATCAAAGGAAACAATGGGTCTAGAGCTGAGACACAAATGTCAGAGGTTCACTCCATGATCAGAAAACTTAGTAAGAACAGACTATATCAGATGATTACCAGATGATTAACACTCTTCTTGTTTCCCTGACTCTCTCTAGCAGTGTGCTACTGGTGTATTTGCAAGGCCAGTCCAAGACCTTGGCAGAACTCTGAACTCTGAGATGGTGGGAGCTCCGGCACATAACCAAAGTGGCTATGTGCCACCAGTATGCCTTGATCTATGAAAAAATTCTCTAGAATACTTTAGCGGTTCATGACCTAATATGCAGAAGTTGTTACCTATCATTGTTGGGGAAATAGGTTCCAGAGTTTTATTGTTTTACTGTATTTGTTTCTGTTACATGAGCATAAGGTATATAGTACAACATGGGGGGCAGTGGGAGGGACAGGGGTTGGATTCGGGGATGGCTTTTTGGTCCTTGAGCAGAGAGTTGGGAGTGAGATTACACTACAACCCACACCAGGTCTGTGGCGATTGCGTACTAATGTTAATGTATTGCCTTTATGGTTTTAACTACCCAGTCACGTAATGTTAAAGACCTAATTTCTGTGGCTAAATGACACAAACTCTCGAAATACCTACTTGACTGGAGATACAATATAGTAGCACTAGAGGAAACACACCATATTAGTAGTGATGAGCACAGATTTCGACACAAAGCATATCCCCATATGTACAAATCCTCAGCAACCACTAAACACAATGAAAAAACAATCCTCTTCCATTCTTCTTTAAAGTTCCACAGGGGGCATTTCCAAGATGGCGCCGGAGCAGTAATCATCTGCGGAGCTCCACCGCACCGGACAGTAATTAGCGGTTCCCAGAGGAGTGGCGGCCCCCGCTACCGTAGCACTGGACATGGTAAACCTATAGAGCCTGCTGGTGCCATCGGTGGTCGACGGTGGCGTTGCTGTAGCCAAGCCGTACATGCTGGGCTGGAGTACACACGGCTGGCGTCCTCACAAAATGGCGCTGCGGTGTGTGGAATAGAACCTCGTAACACCAGGAGACCCCGCGCTGCAGCATACACCGGGAGCAGGATCTGTAGTACAGCGGAAGGTGGGGGTGCTGTGCGGAGATCTGCCCTGGAGTTGGAGAAGCGGCCAGCGATTGAGACAGACACACCGGTCTGGATGTGGCTAATAACCAGGAGCAGTGTCCTCACCGAGGCGAGGCCGGCTTGCTCCAGAGCCCGAGGGGGAAGCCCCCGGGAGCGGAGGCGCTGCCTGGCGAGCATCGGAGAGCGGAGGAAGACGCAACCACACGGGACCTTTAGTAGACACCCCGCGGTGCCGGCCGAAGAGCAAAGAGTGCCCCCTGAGGAGGTGAGCCGGATGGAGAGATGGTGGCAGATCGAAGGCAGTGGGGCTACGGGTGGTGAGGGGCGAACTGGACATCGGCCCCCAATGACTGTGAGTTAAGCGCCCCCACCCCGCCCTGCCGCACAGTGCCCCCGCACCGACAACATCGGGCAGTCTCTCCCACTGATTTGGGTGCACTTAGGGGGAAGGGGGCGTGGCAAGACAGGGAAGATCCATAGCCGCAGCCCAGGCTGACTGAGTACCGCAGGGTCATCCCTCCCCCCCAACTGTATTCTAGCGGTATTCCGACAACGGACTGGGACGGAGGATCACCGCGTAGAGGAGAGCCCGAATACTAGGCCCTAGGCTGGTGGGCCCCTGGATGGTCGTGGCATGGAGGCTACCACATAGGGGGATACAGCACATGTGAGGCACCCAGATCTATGCGGCATTGAGGCAGGGGAGGACCATAGCCTTTACCCGGGCCGCCTGATCCGAGAAGGATCGTATCCTCGGGGTGCCCCATCAGCTGAGGTGCTCGTGGGCCCGCTGTCAGAGGTCTGTTGCATCAAGAGGGGCCTGGTGACTGGGCCTTGGACTGGTGGGCCGCTAAATCGTCGGAACACGAAGGTTCTTACATAAGAGAAATTTGCACACGCTGCTTGGTGAGGGGAGCTATCTGAGATGACGCCATAACAGTGGCGGGGAGACGGCAAAGCACGGGCATAAGGACCTCGAGTGCACAGATTGCTGGGTCTTACAGCGCGCCACAATCTCAGGAAGGTCGAGGCCTGTTCAGAGACCGCCAGGACAATACAATGGCCAGTGCCAGGACCAAGAAGGACACGGCCAACATCAAAGAGCTTCTGGCCAAGGGCGCACCCAAGAAGACGGGAACGGCCCCAACTTCTCCAAGCACATCAGCGGCCAGCGCCCCAACATCACAAGACATGACCGAGGAAGCCCCCATTACACATGGCTTCATGGAAGCTCTGTTTGGCACACTGAGGGACGACATTGCAGCCATCCGTACAGAAGTAACTGCGGAGGTCAAGGAGCTGCGCCGAGACATGGGGGAGCTGGGACAAAGAGTGGACTCTGTTGAGTGAGCAGGGGACGCCCGGGAGGAGGTGCTAGAAGCACATCGCCGGGAACTTGTGGAACTCCGAGAGCGCAATGCAGACCTTAATTTCCACCTTGAGGATTTGGAAACAGATCCCGCAGATCAAATATTCGCATTAAGGGAGTACCATTGCTGGCAGATGCGGGGCACCTGGAAGACTACGTATTGCGCCTCTTTCGCCAGATAGTGCCGGACCTGGAAGGGAAGGAACTTTTGCTAGATCGTACCCACAGGGCGGGACACCCCTTGGCGACTCCATGGGCCCCTCAAGATATCCTAACATGTTTGCACACCTACAAACACAAAGAAGCTATAATGGCGGCAGTGCATGACCAGCCTCATGTCCTCTTCGAGGGCAATAAGGTCCGTCTCTACCAAGACTTGTCCAATATCACTCTCCAGAGGCACTGAGCAATGAAACCAGTGACGGAATTCTTGAGGGAAAAAAGAGTGCGATATATATCCCTTCTGCCTGATTTTCACCTAGGAAGGCGAGACACGAGCGGTACGTACGCCTCTGGAGGCAGCGGACATTTTGAATATAGAGATTGACAGGGAGGCTTCGCCTCCACGCTCAGTAGAACAGCTGCCCCGCCACAACCCGAAATGAGGACGACGCATCAAGAACCGTTCGCAGCAACCACCAAGCAGACCGACGAAAACCGAGAGCATCAAGGAGCGTTTGGCCCTGCTGCAGCAACTAGCTGAGCGGCAGAGATCGTCAGAGAGAGACACTGAATGAGGATTCCGTGATCCACCCTGAAGCAAGCTGGCAGAGGGCTGTCTGACTCCCTACGGAATTCATATTTACTCCTTGCCACAACTGTCCGAATGCGGCGGAAGCAGAGATCTTCCCTACCTTCACCCAAACGCTGCGACGGATGTCGATTGGCATGGACCCTTCATACAGAACTTCAAGTCTTGCACCCGTTGGTGCAGTTGTTTTATTGTTTAGAAATGTTGTTATGTTCTCCGCACACGCACATGCACAGCATCCCAACACACTGTTACTCTTTCTATTTGGGCAAGGTGGGGGGTTACGGGTTAGGGGGCGGGAGGTTAGGTCCAGCGGTGGCATACCCCTTGGGAAATGGTACGCATAGTCAGCCTCAACGTTAGAGGTCTCAATTCACCATCCAAGAGAATAGCACTCCTGAGACAGCTGAGGGCAGCCCAGTGTGATCTGTGCCTGTTACAAGAGACCCATCTCCTGAAAAAAGATTGGCCCAGAATGCGCTCCATATGGTTTGACCGCCAGGTATGGTCAGCCGGTCAAGGGAAAAAGGCAGGAGTGGCAATCGTGGTAGCGACACACTTTCAAGGGAAAATCATTATGGTACAGGCTGAAATTCTGGGCCGCTTGATGTCACTGCGGATATCCCACGCTCACACGACGCTTACGATAGCTTCCATATATGCACCTAACGAGCAACAAGAGCAATATATACTTTAGGCCTTGGGTAAAGTGTTAGCTTCTCCGGACTCAAACCTCGTAATTGGGGGCGACTTCAATTTGGTAGTGGATGCAGCGATGGACAGATCTCTCCCACGATCAGGGAACACAGGAATGTTTACCCCGCAGGGAACACGGTGGCTTGCGGAAGCTGGGCTGACTGATATATGGCGGAAGTTACACCCGACCACTCACTCTTACTCTTTTTTCTCAGCGGCCCAACAATCCTACGCCAGACTACATTTTTTTCTTACCTCCGCCTCGATGGCCCCTCGAGTAACACAAGCCACCATTGAGGTGGCATCCCTGTCCGACCACGCTCCCATCCAAATAGAACTGTATCTGCCGACTGCCCGCCGGAACAGCGAGACATGGCACCTCAATCCCAAAATGCTATCCTACGATGCCGCTAATAAGGAGGTGGGGGAAGCTATTAGGGAGTATATAGACCTCAATGACACGCCACACACCCCCGTAGCAACACTCTGGGAGGCCCTTAAGGTGGTTATCAGGGGCAAATATATAGCGATTGCAGCCCGTCTGAATAAAGAACGCATTTTGAAACACACTCGCTTAGAGGGTACTGTCAAGGAATTAGAGGAGACTCACTGGTGCACAGGCTCACACAAAGCTAAGCGACAAATGACTATAGCGAGTAAAGAACTTAGGGCGTTAGACATGGACGCTGCAGAGTATGCACTATTAAGAACGAGGCAGAAATTTTACGCAAGGGGAAACAAGGCGGGGAAGCTATTAGCACACAGACTGCAAACACTGACGAATTCCAGACGCGCGCAAAGCCTTAGGGACGATAACAACAAGCTCATCACACAAGACGAGGACATATCGGCAGAGTTTGGGCGTTTTGATGCAGACCTTTATAGGGCCGAGGGGGGATCGCCGGAAGACTGCACCCCATATATTGCACAGGCCCCGATCACAAAGTTGCAGGCCATGAGTGTCACGATACTGGAGAGGACATAACAGAGCGAGAGGTGCAGGAGGCAATCGGGAGGCTTCAACCCGATAAAGGGCCAGGACAGGATGGGTTTATTCCAGCCTTCTACAAGCAATTTGCCCCTCTTCTATCCCCAATACTAACTCGGTTGTACAATTCATTTAGTGAGACCGGAGAACTAACTGAATCAATGCGCATGGCATCCATAACTGTGCTGCCCAAACCAGGTAAAGATCCCCAATGCTGCGCTTCATCCCGTCCCATTTCCCTTTTGAATGTTGATGCTAAAATTTTCACCGGGACACTAGCGTTCAAACTGGGTGGACATATGCCAGGCCTGATCGAACACGATCAGTCTGGCTTTATACCGAGTCGCACATGTGGCGACAACACCAAAAGGCTTTTCCATCTACTGGATAAGACTCGGCGCTCCCAGAAACCGACCCTATTTCTTTCAATCGACGCTGAGAAGGCCTTCAACCGCGTCCATTGGCCATTCCTGCGGTCGGTGCTGGAGGCGGTAGGCTTCGGCCCCAGATTCCAGCGATGGATATGGGCGGGATATGCGGGACCCGACCTTTGCTGTTTCTAGGGGGACCCATCAGGGATGTCCCCTCTCGCCGATCTTATTCGCGCTCTACATGGAGCCTTTGGCCGAACGCATTCGTCAACACCCGCAGATAGAGGGAGTCTGGATGGGGGAGCCAATCAAATAAAATTGTTTTATATGCTGATGACGTGCTACTGGCCATCACCAACCCACGCCAATCGCTGCCATCCCTCATGGAAGAACTTATTGCATATGGGGAGGTCTCGGGCCTTAAGGTTAACGCTACTAAGTCCCAGGCACTCAATATCACTATCCCGCATACAGAACTCCAACACTTGAATACAACTTTCCCTTTCCTTTGGGCCCAACAGGGAATTCCATATTTGGGTATTCAGATTCTCCCAACCATAGAAGACACAGTGGTCTGCAACTACGCAGATTTGTTAAAGAATGTGAGGTCTCTTATACAATCTTGGCGTGGGGGTCCACTCTCCTGGGTAGGCCGCATAGCAGCGGTCAAAATGACGCTGTTGCCAAAAATCCTTTACCTTATGCAAGTGATGCCATTGGCGCCGCCTGCCCACATTTTGAAAAAACTGCAGATGGCTCTCGAATCCTTCATTTGGGCTGGTAAACGGGCCCGAATGGCCAGAGAAAGGGCATATTTGCCAATGGCCAACGGCGGCTTGGGCATCCCGAACCTAACGAAATGCTACCAAGCCGCGCAATTGCGCAACATGGTCAAATGGCACCGCCCTATGACCGAGAAACATTGGTGTTTCACAGCTGGCCACGATCACTACACCACTCAGGAGATTCTAGCACAGTTTAAAACCACTTACGCGGATTTATATACCACACAGGGGGCGACTGACACTGAGGACTGACCTAGATGCATACCTATCAGACATAGCCCTTGCGTGGCTTTCGGATGGGCAAAGGGAGTTTCTTAGCCAACCAATTACAGAAGAAGATATTCGTGCGGCGATCAAAACCCTTCCAAACAAGAAAGCCCCTGGCCCTGATGGGTTTCCCAGTGAATTTTAGAAGGAATACGCAGTAGAATTAACCCCCATCTCTTGGCAATGTACTCCGAGGCATATGACACTGGCCAATTGCCGCCAACCCTCCAGGAGGCTCTGATTATCACCTTGCTTAAAAAAGATAAAACGCCTTCTCGTTGCGACTCTTATCGACCACTGTCGCTTATCAACACTGACGCCAAAATATTGGCCAAAATTCTTGCCACCAGGATGCTGCCGCTCATGCAAGGCCTGGTCCTGCCGGACCAGTCTGGGTTCCTTCCCTCCAGGTCTACCTCTCATAATTTGCGCATGCTATTTGCTATGTTCCATATTCTCGATCCTGGGCTCCAAGCAGCGGCTGTCATGTTAGATGCCGCCAAGGCCTTTGATTCCATAGAATGGGGCTACCTTTTTTATATTCTGTGGCGAATGGGCTTTCCTCCTATCTTTATTAATTGGATACGTCTGCTGTACACTGACCCTGTGGCGCGTATCCGGGTAGAGGGTACGTCAGACCCTATCTGCATAACCAGGGGGACGCGGCAGGGGTGCCCCCTTTCGCCCCTTCTTTTTGCGATCCCGCTAGAACCACTTGCCTGTATTATTAGACAGTGGCATCGAGCCTCAGCCCTCTAATTTATCCACCGTCCCGTCAGTATCTCACTGTATGCGGTTGACATGTTGCTTTTTATACGGGAGCCACGCATTTTCATGGCACCAGTTTTAAGGGAATATATTCGCTTTCGGTTGTTCTCAGGCCTACACATTAATTGGGCTAAATTGATGGTGGTGCCGCTAACAGAAAGCACCCTGCCTCATGAGCTTGAGTTCCTGCTTGTGTGGTCCTCGGACCCTGTAAAATATTTGGAGGTGTGGGTTCATAGAGACCCCAACACGGTTATCCGCGAGAATTATGGCACTGCATATACGAAGTTAGAACAACAGGTGGACAGATGGGTGAAGCTCCCATTATCGCTGGCCGATCGCATAGCACTTATCAAGATGGTCGTGCTGCCTCAATTTTTATACCTGTTCAGCAACATACCGATTCCACTCACGAAACATTTTTTTTAAACTGTGCACACTTTGCTCCTCTGGTTGATTTGGGGTGGTAAACAGGCTTGTGTCAACTGGGAGACACCTACTTTAGATTATAAAGATGGGGCTTCAGTGTGCCTGACCTTTATTTGTACTATTTGTGTGCTCACGCACAATATGCCCACTACTGGTTCGGCTCACACGATTTCATCCCACATGTGGCAGTGGAAGATGGAGACGCACACCCTGTTCCTTTATGCTCCATGCTTATTCACTCTAATCGACAGACACCCCTCTCTGAGATCAACACTGTTGACACTACTATAGTGGCCTGGAAGGCCTTGGGCCGCATGGCGGGGAAATTACCGTTATATTCCCCTCTGTTGCCGCTTGCGTTCCACTCGAACTTGTCCGTGATGCATGAGGCGGGAGCTATGTACACACTGAAGCTGGCAGGAATAGATAAACTGCTGGATCTATACCCCAATGCTGTTTTTTTGACAGATGATGATCTCAGTTACATGCAAAATAAGACGCCACTATTTATATTCCTTTTCCACAGGTTAAAAAAAGTGGTACAGGCACATTATCTTACTTTCCCTGCAGAACCTCCTACGTTACAGACCCTACACACCATGCTTGTCAGTCGGACACGACGTAAACTCCTTACCAAACTTTACCGCTCTGCTAGAGCGGAAAATCCCCTGCCACGCAACAAAAGTCTGGAGAAATGACTCCGCCGCTAACATAGCAAGACTGGGAGCACTGCTGCCAGCTTACTGTAACCCTAACTTCCAGTGGCAATCTTCGAATAATTCATTTCAAATACATCCATCAGACTTATCACACTCCACATAAGTTGTTCAAATATGGGCTTACAGACACTGATGCATGTAAGCGCTGTGGAGCCATGGATGCTGACTTCTGGCCTGGGTATGCTGCAGGGTGGCGAAGTTCTGGAATGATGTGGTTCGTATACTATCTACTATGGTCAATGTCGAGCTGCAATGCTCTCCGCACGTCTGTTTGCTGGGCTTGGTTCCGTCCTTGAAGGGAGCTACAGGTAAACTTGTGAGAGTAGCTTTACTCGTGGCCAAGAGACGCGTGGCAATGACATGGGAGGGCACAGCTGGGCCTTCGGCTGCGCAATGGCTCAAGGATTTGGTGTATTGCCGGGACAACCTAGTGCTATATGCTGAGGAACTCCCCACCTCCTCTCGGCCTAATGATATTTGGGAGCCCCTCCTACAGTACCTACGATCTGTTGAACACGATGAGTCCTCCAGCTAATGCGGAATACTGAGTATATTATTCCTTTGTTTGCATGTACGGTACCTCACTATGATACACAGTTTGTAACTCTGTCACTGCTGTTTGATATATGCATAACTGCCACGGGTTGTTAAATGTATTTTTACTTACATGTGCTGTTTGATGCTACCTTTATAATTGCATACGTTTCAATAAAAACTCAATAAAAAAAAAAAAACATTGGTGTTTCTTGGATCAGGCAGTGGCGGGCATCCATATCTGGAAGGTCCCTTGGTTTCAACATAAGCACCGTCCTCCAGGGGTTTACATTTCACCGGTAGTAAGAGCCACCATGGGGTTTTGGGACAGGGTATGCTCCTCCAAGCAGCTCTCTACGCAGATTTCCACGCTCACACCAATCATAGAGAACCCAGATTTCCCACCAGCCATGCAGGAGAAAGCATTCATACGGTGGCAGGAGGCAAATTGTAAACGAGTTGGAGACCTGTTTGATGTGAAGGGCCTGCTAGACTTCAAAGAGGTACAGCGGGACTTTGGGCTGCCGGGGTCTGAATATTGGCGCTACATGGCGATTAGACACTGGGTGACCCATCCCGACATTAGACCACACGCCAGCAGACGACTAACGCTATTTGAACGATGGCTCTTATCTAGAAAAGACGACTCCCGCCTCCTATCCGACATTTATTCATTCCTAAACACACAGACTACCCCCTTGCAAACGCCGGCCAGAAGACGGTGGGAGCTGGAGTGTGAGCGCCGGTTCACGGACAAAGAATGGTCAGACATTCTGCACGGCGCGCGTACCTCCACGACTAGTGCTTCCGGCTTGGAGACGTTGTTAAAACTAGCACACTATTGGCATTACACCCCAGCGCGTCTGGCCCAGTGGCAAAGGCGGCGGGGGGACACTTGTTGGAGGCATTGCACCCAGTTGGGCACACTTGTTCACCTATTATGGCACTGCCCCAAGCTCCATAGGTACTGGGACGAGGTGCTTGCAGACATTGACCAGATGTTTGACACGGAAATATCGCGCTTCCCCGGTTATGTCCTGTTGGGGCTCCCCAACACGTTAACCTACCCACTACACTCCAACAGAGGCAAGGCCATCACCCTAGCATTATGCGCTGCAAAGCAAGTCCTATTTTCGAGGTGGGGTACGGACGTTGTCCCAACACACACTGATTGGCTCCATAAATTGTGGGACCTGTTGGGATGGAAAAATTAACTGCAGCTGTCAATCACACCTTACCCAAGTTCGAAAAGCGATGGGGACCTTGTATTAAGCATCTCTCAGGTGTGTTCCAGGAGCTCACATGCCCCATTTACTTGTGAATACTACCGATTACACCAGCCACCACCACGTCAGACTCAGAAATAGAGAAAGAGTGACTTTTCTTCTACAGAGCGATATTTGCATGTAACATTTCTCCTATTTTATTGTTTCGATCCCCCCTTCCCCCCCCCCCTCTTTCTGACCTCGAATACCTCGCCGGCCATTGGATGTAGGCGAAGGATTTTGTAAAAACTCAAAACTAATAAAAACTGTTACAATCCTAAAGTTCCACGGGGTGGAAAGTAAGGTTGACAAGGAGAAAAGAATTATGATTGTCAAGGGAGCCCTTAGAGGGCGGATGTGTAAGGTAGCTTTGATATATGCACCCAACACAGGTCAAGCTAATTTTGTCCATTCGCTTATATACCTCCTGGGGGATTTTGCAGAAGGAGAGATTATCCTGTTGGGACTTTTTAATCTTATATGGGACCAGGCTTTGGATAGTTCTCACTCACATAGAACCAACACTGGGAATTTCTCTAAATACCTGAAACAAGCAATCCTACACATAGGTTTGATAGACACCCGGTGAGCCTCTCATCCCACAGCTCAGAACGATACCTTTTTATCTGACTCCCACTGCACATACTCTCTACTTGATTATGCTTTCATAAGTCAGTCTCTGCTTCACTCTGTTTTGGAGGCCAGATTCCACCCTATTACTCTTTCAGACCACAATCCTCTACAGATTACACTAAAGTTGGATGCCCCAAAATGCAAATTCATATGGTGGTTCTTTCCTGGGCCCATCATACGGGATCGACTCTTCCAAGATGAACTCCTTAAAGCCATTAGTGAAATTTTCAATTTGAATGTCCCTCGAGATACTGATCTCTTCATCACCTGGAATGCCTTTAATCCAGTAATCAGGGGCAAATGTATATCATTGATGTCTACTTTGATACAGCAGAAGACACAGGATAGATTAGCACTCGAGGCTGAACTCCAGCTATCAGAGCATGTCCACAAGGATTATACGACCTTGCCTTTGCAAAGAAAAAAGGTCACAGAACTACGGGGAAACCTAAATGCAATTTACACAAGAATGAAGTTGACACTATTGAGCCTTAAAAAAACAACCTATGATCAAGGGAATAAGGTTGGCTCACACCTAGTGCTGCAACTTCAGGCCAAACATGAAAAAGAATATATTGGTCCTCTTCACCTTGAATCTAGAGAGGCTGTTACTATAGAGGAGGACAAAACATGGGCTTTCTGAGACTTTTATAAACAACTATGCACTTCCAAGCCTTCAGACGGGTCTGCATAGATGGACTCTCTAGCTGGTGTGACGCTGCCCAAGGTAACAGCTGACCAAAATGAGGTCTTTGAGAGTCCCATTAGGGAAGATGAAGTTCAGGCAGCCTCTAATGCTCTTAAGCTCCACAAATCGCTTGGGGCAGATGGGTTTACGCCCCAATTTTATAAGACTTTTAACTCCGATCTGGTACCTCATTTGACTGCCCTCTTAAACTACATAGCCAGTACCAGACGAGTGACACATATCATGTGCGAAGCCTTGATCTCGGTTATCCCGAAACCTGGGAAAGAGGAATAACCCATACAACAACCACATCACATTTCAGACCTGCTGCACAACAACGCCCTGGACCTACTTTTCCTCACTGAAAACTAGCTGAACCTCTCATCAGCATCTGACATCACCACAGCCATCACTTCCAAATACAAAACCTTCAGGCAAGACAGACTACACAAACCGAGCAGCGAAATCACTGTCATCCATAAGAACACCATCAGCTGTACCACCTCCATGGACATGGCATCTTTCAGCATGGAACACCTGTTGTTCAGGCCCCATGTCACAGCCACATTCCCCCTAAGCAGCACTTTCATCTACAGACCACCAGGACCGCACACCAACTTGACTGACACCATTATGAGCTTTGTGACACCACTTGCTCCTGACACTAGCAATTACATCTTACTTGGAGACCTGAACATCCACCTGGAAGACAATGCCAACACCAGCTCAAAAGTATTCACCAAAGTCATTGGAAGCTTAGCCCTCACCTAACAAGTAAATGGACCGATCCACATCAACTGACACCTCACTGACCCTATTTTCACCACCCTTGACAACAACCAAGTCGGAGAGCCAACACCTTTCTACTTAACAGACTGGCTCCCTCGTCAAGTTCAGCATCCCTGTCCAATGCACACACACTACCTTCGGACTATCCTGTTGAAACTGGAGCATCACTGACAAGGACTGAAACACCTCTCTCAAAACTCAGCAACCCGAGCACAGCAACTGCCCCCCAAAGTCATCAAGAATTTGAACAATTGGATCATCCCCTTTGCTGACTCCCTGGCCCCCTCAAACATAGCAATAGAACAAGATCTTGACCCCAGGCCACTTGGTACACAGAGAAACTCAGACTGATGAAACACCACTGCAAACAATTGAAGCACAAATGCAGACTTAACCAGGACAATGCAGACAGAAACATGTTCAAATTCCACACTGTGGTGCTACTATTAAATGATCCAGACCACCAAACCTGGAACTCTGGTGGACTGCATTGATACTAGCACCAACAGAAGCAACAGAACCTTCACCATTGTGAAGAATTTCACCTCACCAGGAGCCACCTCCAACTCGATCACCCGATCACAGGCCCTCAGCAACAATCTCTCCCAATTGTTCAGCAACAGAATCAGCACCATTTACAACTTTAATCCACAACCAGACTAGACAGACCTAAATAAACGCCTCCTAATCTTATCCAAAAAACCAACGCTAACCACATGGACTGTCATCACCCCAGAAGAAACCACCACCACCATGAAGTCCATCCCCTCGGGGGCCCCTTTGGACCCTTGCCCCCATCACACCTACTCCAGATGACGGCAACCCATCAGCACCATGCACACAACCTATTTTGAACACCTCCACCTCTTCCGTGATCTTCCCAGATGCTTTGAAATACACAACTGTCCTCCCATTGCTGAAGAAACCCTCTGCAGACCTTTCAGTGTTCACCAACAACAGACCAATCTTCCTGCTCCATTTCCGGTAAACATCTTAGACAAAATCATCAACAGACGCCTCACCAATACCTCAATGACCACCAACTCCTTGAAATCACTTGGTCTGGTTTCAGCCCCAACCACAGCACAGAAACCCCCCTCATCGTCACTACAAATAACATCCACATGACTCTGGATGGAGGAGACATAGAGGCACTCATCATCTTGGGCCTCTCAACCGAGTATGACACAGTTTCCCATCCCAAACTCAATCAATGCCTATATGACATTGGAATACAAGGACAGACACTCCTATGGATCTGCTCCTTCCTGACTGGAAGGACCCAGTCAGTCAAACAGGGAGCATACACCTCAGCCATCCATGACTTATCTGCGGTGTTCCACAAGGATCCCTCCTGAGCCTGACCCTCTTTAATGTATATATGATCCCTCTAGCCAGCATCATCCAGTTTCACAACATCAACATCCTTTCCTATGCAGATGACACACAAATCATTCTCTCCCTCATGGACAAGAAGCCCAGTAGTCAGATCAAGTTCAGTGCCTGCATGATTGAAATTTTCCACTGGATGAAGACGAACTTTATGAAGCTAAACACCAACAAGACTGAAATTGTGATCTTTTGGAATAGCATGTCACTGGGGGATTCCACCAGGTGGCCAAAACAGCTAGAAACAAACCCCACCCCACCCCACCAAGCCACTCTAAGAACCTCAGGCTCATTATTGACAGCAACTTGACATGACCGCCTAAGTCAATGCTGTCACTTCCTCATTCTTCCATACCCTGATTTTGCCGAGGAAGATTTTTAAATGGCTCCCAATCAGCACCCAGAAAACCTTTGTGTTCACATTTTTCACAAGCAAGATGGACTACAGGAACACCCTCTATGCCAGGATCAACAATAAAATCATCAGAAGGCTTCAGACCATTCAGAACTCGGCAGCCAAAATCACTCTCAACCTCCCATGCCACCCAGACATCACACTACTACTGAAGGAGCTTGACTGGTTCGTCATACACAAACAAGCACAATTCAAACTCCTCACAAACACTTTCAAGGCACTTCAGAACACTGACCCAGCATATCTTAACAATTGCATCTGCTTTCACAAACTTTCCAGACACCTCTGCTTGTCCGGACTCCTACTTGCACACATCCCATGCATATAGAAAACCGGTGGTTGATTCTTCACCTACATTGCTTCTAAAGTATGAAGCAGCTTGCAGCTACAAGTAAGAGCCTCATCCTCACTTCTTGAATTCCGTAGGAAGCTGAAGCCCTGGCTGTTCGAATAATCCCACTAGGTCCTAAGTTTGGCTAGGCTCACACCTGCTTAGCGCCTGGAAACCATCTCTGGTGATAGCCTGCTCCACAAATCTGCATAACATAACACATCTGACGCTGCTTGAAGCATAGTTTCACCTTCTGTCATGCCAAAACAAATAATAAAGGCCAGAGGCCTTGCATCTTGAGCTCCAATCATTAGTGCAAACATGTGCACGCTTAAGCACCTGTTTTACATCAACTTCAAAGAATGAATCATTATCACATACACATCAGATGCCTTTCTTTTGTGTCTAGGAAATGCCCCAGAGTCTCTTCTGCTCATCGTGCATTGTCTACTTTATATAGAGTTACACTTTTTCAATGCGTGCCTTGTAATTCTGAAAAGGTCTGACCTTGTAAAATCTTCATAATTGGTTGCGTCAGGCCAGAAGAGTCTCTGATTAGAAATTAAAAACGTTTCTCTATACCATTGCTCTGCAGGTAACATTTTTAAGCTTGGTGTGATATTTAACTGATTTCTGAAAACATGATCCTTCAAATCATTATCAATCATGGAGCAATATTTATGCAAGATAGGTTAACTCCTCTACTCTGGTAGTCATTATATAAGTACTACATTCTATTTCTCAGAATACAGCTCGAGAAACCTTACTATTTTAGAATGCAATATGCATTTGAAAATATGTATCAGTGCAATCACCTGCTGGTTAGTCTAGTGTGGCTGTGATACTTTCCTCATTCTACAGACACCATGCGCCACTACTAAACCAGTGTAAACAAAGTAAACAAGAAAATGCATAGTGCTTCTCAAGCCTTTCATTTGGGAGCTCACACACGAATCTTCTCAGTGTAATTCCTGAGTTTATTCTTATGACAGAAGGTAAACCTCCCAGGTAAATGGGTGGAAAAAAATCTCTCAGTTGTATGGGTGAGTGCCTCTGGGCCTGATTCACAAAGGTAAACGTACATTTTTGTGTAAGTTTACTATTTTTTGCCATTCATAAACTCCAAATTAATAGTACGTTTATGACTGTGGATACTCCTCAGTTGAGGTGGGGAACTCCGCACATAAAAAGATAGGACAGG
This sequence comes from Calotriton arnoldi, assembly GCA_963921515.1. Taxonomy (NCBI): domain Eukaryota; kingdom Metazoa; phylum Chordata; class Amphibia; order Caudata; family Salamandridae; genus Calotriton; species Calotriton arnoldi. The sequence continues at coordinate 734,295 of CAWUFW010008365.1, forward strand.
TCTATCTTTTATTGTGTGGAGTACTTCACCCCGAGTGAGAAGTCTCTGCAGTCATAACCTTACCATTCAATTGGAGTTTGTGACTAGCAAGAAAATAGTAAACTTACACAAAAATGTAAGTTTACCTTTGTGAATCAGGTCTCCTATTTCTGTATATGTGTGTACGGCATGCACAGGTTTGGATTGCAAATAATGGTACACTTTATCAGTATGTATCAATATATGCATGTATATGTATGTGCATATGCTGAAACTGCCTGAAAGTTTACAATCAGTGCATCTGCATTGTTGATGGGATTTGTATATATGATTGTGTGTGTTTGTGTGTGTGGGTGGGTGTGTGTGTGTGTGGGTGCACACGCACATGTGACAACAGCATGTATTTGTACATGTACTGAAAAGAGTTTTAAAATGTTGCTTTTTAACTTTGGTCTGTAGGACCACTGGAAGCAGCATGTATAGTGGCCAGGCTCATCCTCAACCTCCTACCTTGCACCCATATCACCCTGCACCTCAAAGAGCTCCACTGGCTCCCAATACACAAATGAGCACTCTTCAAACTCCTAATCCGTACAAAGCCTTACTCAACATTGACCCCAAGTATCTCAACAACCGCATAAATTTCCACAAAACTACCAGACACCTCTGCTCAGCTGGACAACTATTCGCACATACCCCCTGCATTCTCGGAAGCTGATCTGGAGGTAGAAGTAGTAGTAATAAAGTTTATTGTATTAATCAATGATTACAATAAAAGTGTGAAACATCACACATAGCATAAATAAGTTCCTAAAATGTAAAATTCTACATTTATTGCTTTCGACTATCAAATTCAGTGCATTAAACTCCGAGCATAAAATTATATTTATATTCCAAGTTCAATGTTAGTATACATGCGATTAATCCATTTGTAGTTCACATAATCTTTAAACAATTATAAGGATGCATGAATAGGGTTTTCCAGTTACAGCCACTAGGAGCACTGGTCACAATTTCATACCATCCTTCTACTACCTCCTGCCTAAATCTTGGAACAAACTGCCCCAGCACTTTGGAGCTGCCTCCTAAGTTCTTGAATTCCTCGTGAAAATGAAATCCTGGCTCTTCGCCTATCCCCAACTCTGCCTTTGCCCACACAGCTCCTGCTTTAGTGCCAGGAAACTGTAACAGGTGAGTTGTGTGAACCATGCATAACATATTAGGTGTAATGACTCTACTCCAGTATTTAGCTTATGATCACTAAAGTGTATTTTTCAGACTACAGCTCAAGAAAGATTGATCTACATACAGATCAGTGTCAGGAGGACCGGTGCCTGTGGTTTTCTTGGATTTGATGATTGAGAGAGACTTCATGCATTTCCCAGGCTTATTGCATATTTTGACTGCTTGGTACCAGATAGCACTTACCCTCTATGACTATTGTATCATGGCATGCTAAAACACTTGCTCATCAATATTAGAAATATTTGCTATATCATTATTGCAGGGAGGACCTGGCCTGGCAGTTCGGGCTGGACTGTTCGCTTAGGGAACAGGGTCAAGACTGATTTGACTATGGCTGGGTCTAAACTGGAATGGCATGGGGAGCAACAAACCGATGGATGTAGGCCCAGATCTCTGTACTGGGGTGAATGCACTACATTGTTCAGCATTCTGTCCATCAATCGTTCTTTTTGCATATATCATTATTGCTGCCTACAGCCTGAGTATTGAAGAAAGATACCATATACATTTTGAACAATAATAGACCATCTGATATGCTGATAAGAAATTAGACGAAATTGTGGTTAGTCTGTTCATGGATTTGAAAACCTGGGAAAGCAGTTTATTCAGGGCCCCTGCTTTTGGTAGATTGCCATCCAGCCTTGTGATAAACATTATTGTGTGGTATGGGTTATATTTTTAAAGATTAAAGCGTGCCCTAATGGGAAACCTAAACACCTTAACCAGAGAGGGAAAATAAATGCAGTGTGAGGACCACTAGCAAACTGGTGCAGCTGTCGAGTTGGCTGAGAACTAAAGCAACTACCATTGTTTTGGCAGGTAATATGGAATGTGATGTTAGGACATATTTTGTGGTTGTTCAGAAGGGCTTTTATTTAGAATACGTAGTTCTATTTTTTACGTAGTACAACAGGCACATAGAAAGTTTGAAAATTATGCCAAATTTTCTAGCAGATGCTGTTGAGATGAGAGTGTCAAGGGGGCTTTTTCTTAGGGTGTGTGGCATGCAGAAGCATCTTAAGCAGAGAAATGGACAATTTCCAGCGTAGAAGAGCTCAACATAAGGGAAGAGAATGGCATTCACTGCTGAATGGCTGTGATGCAACCTGAAACGAAAATATGAAGGGCAGGGGTAGATGTGTGAAAATAAAATAAGATTACGGTATCATCTGCAAAGAGTGATATGAGAAATCAAAAGTCAGAGTAGATACCCAAACAGATGTACATTGCAGACAGAAAAGCATAGGACCAAGGACTGAACGCTCTGGGTCCCCATCTGGTAATGGTGTTGGTGGTGAGAGCAATGAGTACCATGAGACAGAGAAAGTTTAATCAAACAGATAAGAGGAAACTTGCTGAGTGCTTTGGTATTGATACTGAGAGAGAGAAGTTGATATGAGGGTGGAATAATTGTTGGTATTAAACACGCCTGAGAGGTCTATCTACGAGTGTGTGGCTACACAATAGATGTTTGTGGTGGCCTCTCGACTCAATAGAGTCGAGAGCTTAGAAACTGACTGCGATTTGTGCCAAAACGTTGTCCACACCAAGGAGATCCCTTTTGTCCCCTATGGCCCCCTTTTATTCTACATGGCACGCTGAGGACTGAAAGAAACAGAAAAGCATCCCACAACTCCACCTCAGACTTTTCAGACAGTTTCAAAAGTAAGACCCATATACAGCTTGCAATCAAACCTGAAAGAGACCCTAGCAGTTATTTGTAGGTCTCCCTTAGTTATCCCCAACTTAAAATACACACCAAGTGAGTTTTTACAAGTCTTTAATATACGCTAACCTAGTACAAAACAGGTATAGCAAAATAATGCCAATCTTTAAGGTTACATTGGAATTAGCAAACTACAAAAGGGTGTATAAAACAGAATTTCCTGAACTGGATGCAGCATGTATAGTTTAAATACACACATACAGAAAACCATTGTTAATACCTGTTTACTACTAAACCATTCAATAGTACAATTTGTCTTGCATAAACTTATAATAAAAGCATTACACACTGAAACACATTTGCGTACAAAGCACACAATCGTATATAAGAAAAGACAAAAATAATTTAGGATTAAAGGTTAGAGGGAATCAGTAGCTTGTGGGAGTTGTGAAATGAGTTACGCTTTGAAGACAAGTGGTTCCAGTATTTTGGAGAACAAAGAGAGATTGGAAATGAGACAACAGTGAGTTGGGTCCACTTTGTTTTTCGTAGTGTTAATACCCCAGCTGACTTAAAGCATGACATTCAGTAATCAGAGATGAGAGAGTAGTTGAAGAGAGAGGTTAAGCAAGTCAAAACTGTAGATTAGAGGGGCATGGATTTTTCTGTCTTAGAACTCAAAGAATCAGGTGGTGCACAAGTGAGATTGGCTGAGTGTGCCATAGAATCAATTCTGCAGAAGATGTGGCCTGCTGTGTACTTAGTTTTGTGGCATTAGTTGGGGTGGATTGGGTGGGTTGGGATGGATAGAATGGAGGTAAGGGCATCCCTGAGGTTGACTGAGTGATGTATGAGATGGGGAAGGGGTGAGTTAATGGTACTAGGGAGTTTTTGAGGATGTGATCATAGAGGGTGAATTAAATTGAGCAAGTAATTAGATTTGGCTGCGTTCAATGATTTGTATAGTCACACCAACACTCTGCAGTCCTCTCTTTACACTTTTTATTGAGGATCAAGTGCATTTTTGTTTTCATAGTGTGGATGCTGGGATCCCATCGATCAAGTGTGCATAGCTCCGCCCAACATACCAAGGGGCATATTCTCAAGGAGTCATCGACGATTTATCGGCACTTTAGCGCCGCAAAAGTGGCGATAGACTTATCGCCCTATTCACAAGCTGGTGCAAACTGCCGACATCGCCAGTTTTCCTGCGATAGCTGCCGCAAAACACATCGCCACGGATGAGAGTGACAATTAACGCTAATGATATGCAGAGTAGGCGTTCCCGTGCAAAAACACACGAAAACACCACTTCGCGATATTCTCAAAGACCAGCCAGATCTGCGATGCCAGACAAAAACAGGCGATAAGGCGCGTTAGCAGCAGGGACTTAACACCTGCTTTTTTACTGGTCTTAAGTAGGACGAAAACCTGCATTACAAAGGGAGCCCAGGCCAGAGCCACATCTGAAGACCAACAGATGCCATGGAGCCACTAATCATGCAGCTTGGAGACCCAAGAGGGCCACAACACCCACCACCACCACCTCCAGGACCACCCCCAGGACCACCCCCCCCCCCGGACCACCACCGAGGCAGCGCAGAACAAGACAGCGGACCTTCCGAAAATGCATCAGCCTGACAGGCTTAATGCCAGAGGATGTCATTGCCCACTACAGGCTCAAAAGGTCAACCATCCTCCGCATCCTGACCAACATTGCCCACAGGCTGACGGTACCAACACAGCGGACAACCAACATCCCTCCGCAGACAAAGCTGCTGGCAGTGCTGCACCTGTTGGCCTCTGGTACCTTCCAACCAACAACTGTCAGACTCAGAGGAGTCTCACAGCCAGCCCTATCAAAGGCCATCACACCTGTCCTGGATGCCATCATCAGTTCCATACCCCAGCACCTTCACTTCCCCCACACTGCGCAGGAACAACTGGAGACCAAGCAAGGCTTCTACGCCATAGCTGGATTCCCGCACGTGTTGGGGGCAATCGACTGCACCCATGTCCTACTTGTGCCCCCTGCCGACACTGCACACAATTACCGCAACAGGAAGCACACGCATTCCATCAATTTGCAGGCAATAGTGGACCACCAGGGACTGTTCACCAATGTCGTCGCCAACTTCCCAGGCAGTGTGCATGATTCATACATCTTCCGACAGTCCATCATCAACCAGCGCTTCCAGGATGGCACCTATGGAAATGGACTGCTCTTTGGTAAGTACCAACGGAACACACCACACACCTCAATTCCACAATCACACAACGCACAACTGTGGGAATGGACACGTAACAAAATCACATTCAACATGCTAACCAACATGCACACCTGCCAGACACGACAACATAACTAACCGTGGTAAGAGGGGCCAGAAATGTGGACAAACAATACACTAAGGCATAGCCCCTCTGCCACACATTTGCAGAATGTGGAGAGAGGTGGGAACCACGATTGTGCGTAGGAGGCAATGGACCTATGAATAACAATGTACACAATGCCAAGTGTGGCGGTGATGTGCTGGACAGTCTTGAGTATGCAGAGCACAGACATGTCCATGTGGACACATACTGCTTGAGTCTGTAGTGTCGTGGACAGTGGACGCAACCATGTCATCACAGGCAGTGGGGAACACCTTGGACAAGTAGCCATGTCAGCCCCCCTGTAAGCGTAAGCGTAGTGGGCAGGGTAGGCGCACGCCAGTCCAGCATAGGGGAGTGGCTAAATAGGCCAGGGCTCAGGGAGTGGTTCACTTCCGGGACGGCCACCGAAGTAACTACTGCATGTGGCTCTGTGTCCGCCATATCCTGGCCATAGGCCTACACACACGTGGCCGACCACCTACAATGGGCAAAGTCACACCGGCGACGAGGTGGCTACGTCCCACACCACCCGGCGCACAACTCGTCATCGCCTGCAGTGGCGTGTCTGCCAGGGCGGCATCCCTCACCCTGCCACGAGGCCACCGTCATGACCGGTGGTGCCTGCGCAATCCTGTGCACATGCCACAACCCAGCCCGCTGATCCCCAGACCCGACCTGCGCCCAGCGGTGAATGCCCACCCCTGCACACCCAGGCCTCACTGCTCACCTGCCGCCACCGGAGTCTCTCCAAGAGGGCCCACCATGTGCTGGTGCAATCTCCAAGGCCGGGCTCCGCGAGCTTGGCAGCCTCCTCAGCCGATCACTGGCTTCTGCGCAACAGGCCCCCAGCGCACCCAGCGGCACCGCAGAGTTGCAACTTGGCTACTGCTGCCTTCTGACCACACTGCGGTACAGCAAGTAACAGACACATCCTTTCCAGTCCGCCCCTCCAGGCCTGATGCATCATCGCAGGCTGCACACCTGCTCAGCTCTTCCGGTGGGCCGAACTCAGTGCACCGCAAGTCATTGTCCTGAGGGGCTACCCCACAAGTCCACCTCCAGTAGCCAACAGCATGTCCTCAGTAACGCCACTGGAGCCCTTCACAGTCACGGGGCCACCCACGTCCCAGGCAGGCTGCCGGTAAGCCTGGGTAGATCGTCTGGAGACGTACTCCGAAGCGCACAACATCCCAGTGCCGCAGCGGCGGCGCACGCGTGTGAGGAGTGCGGAGAAATGGCCCAAGGCTCTGGGCGTGGTTCAGTTCTGGGCTCTGGGCGTGGTCCAGTTCCGGCTTGGCCACAAAAGTGACTATGGCGTGTGTCTCCGTAGTAGTGTCTGCGCCACCCGGCCTGTAATCGACAATGTAGCAAGCACCAGGAAAGAAGCGCGAGACCGCTCGGGGTCTCGGCTCATACATGCCAACTGTTGTGAGTGTATCTACATTGCTGCAGCCTGAACCGAAGGCCTAGCCTCAATATCAGTGCGAGTTCAGCCAGGCCAGAACTCCACATCTGTGTCCGCCCTATCCTTACCATAGTCCTACACACACGTGGAAGCCCACCTTCAATGGCCAACATTACAGTCTTGCTGTCAGTCCTGCGGACATGCGCAGACAGGCATGACAATGGTGTGCCGTAGGAGTGCAAGTGATGCAACCGCGCAGCACACACAAGTAAATAGGCTCGGTGGGAGGGAGGAGCAGCTGTGAGGCTATGTAATCCACATTGTCCTACCACATTTGCCAGCAGCAATACATGGCTAACATGAATCCCAAGGTCGCACAAATCACACACCACAAAACTTGTATGTCTGCCAACACAGCATGCAGAACCACCAGTTAACACTGACCTCACTTACCTCTCACAGGTTATCAAGGATATGCACTCTGCCCGTGGATGATGACACCCCTCCGAGACCCAAACACCCCGGCCCAGAGGCAGTACAATGTGGCCCACAAACGCACCAGGGGCATTGTTGAACGCACGTTTGGCGTGTTGAAATCACGTTTCAGGTGCCTGGATATCACCGGTGGAAGACTCTTGTACAGCCCAGAAATAGTGTGCAAGATGATCACTGCATGTTGTGTATTGCACAACCTATGTGTACGCACCAATGCCCCATGGATCCAAGTCCCATAAGCACCGGACGATGATGAGGGAGATGATGCAGGTGGACCACACCCCACTGCAGCCGCAGCAGGAATAGCCCGAAGGAACACAATCATCAACAATTTCTTCGCATGAGCACGTCACATTGTGACTGTCCACAGCAATCATGGCACAGTACAAGATGACCACATGACCAGCATGTGCAAATAAAATCTTAGCAACACACATTCCCCGTGTGCATGTCAGTCCTCTGCATTAGCACATTACTCTGACGGGTGTAAGTGCAACATTGAGTGCTAACATTCGCATATGTTGCAAGAAGAGATGGTGTGTATGTCACCTCTGTACCGAGAGGCTGTTTAGGGCGTCACGTATTCGATATGCCATATCAGGGTGTCACATGTAGTACGTCATGCCACAGCGTCCCACGTGTGCATGAACATGACATGAAGGCCGTCATTGGTGTTCAGGAAAAGACAACAGGGTGCCATTTGTGGTCAGAGATGTACCTGCCTGAAGCAAATATACACCCTGTGTGTTGAGTCCCACAACATGTACAACATGGCCGTAAGGGGGATGTGGGCACAGTGAACACCTCAGCAACATTGGGAGATGCACGCCAGCCTAGAAGCCAGCAGGTCCACCTTGCGTGGAACACACCAAGGTGTCCCCTGGTCAAATGTGCCATGTACAGGTCACATGTGTACACGGAAGTCATCCATCAAGAGTAGTGATCAGTGCCAGCTAATAGGTGCAAGGTGAGTGGTCAACCGCCTCCTCACAGCTACCTGCACCTATCACTGTCAGACTGCAGCAAAACAACACTGCTACATCAGAGCATGCAATACTGACTGTGAGGGCACGTACATGGCTGGTAAGGGTTCAACCATGCCGGAAGGCGAAGCAGTGACATCCCCCCCACCGAATCCCCATCACATTTCCAGAATGCAAGCAGATGACAAACTGACATTGTGGATGACAGCCCCTCTGTCTGAACTAGAAGGCGGTAGCACATCTGCACCTCCGACCTTGGGAATGCATGCGCCTGGCACCCCCTGAGCGATACCATAGCAGCTGCTGACGGCTCCCACACTACGCACAGCGCTAACCGGAGACCAACGTATACACACCCCACACACAGGAGTCCTTGCTCGTAGTTCACTTGCATGGTATGACCTTCACACTTACGCACCGACCATCCCAGGAGTCCAAGCGCTCCACACTCAAACCAATCAATGCTCTGAGCTGTGGCTTCCACATAACTTTGACTTTGCCTTTGTGACACACAGCCCTATTTCATACATTGACGTGGGGCTAAGTTTGGAAATAGCGAGATTGTTGTTTTGGAGCAATGAGGCCACAGCTAGTTCACACATTCCCAGTCATCTCACTGCCTATCTGGGTGAAGGACATACATGCGCATTGAAATCAGTTCCCAGGGAGCACCGTTGTTTGGAATCACTGTCCCTACATACATCCATACTTTCATACTTGCTTGATCATGGACATGACTCATCTGTGTGAATTTGAATGTCTTAATCACATTCGGTGGAGTGGTGAAGGTGGACCAGTACCTGGCCATGCACACGCTACTTTACAATGTTGCCCCGTGGAGGGCCAGCCAGGGTCCTTTGGAGAGGGAAAAGTACATCATAGGAGAGGGAGTTCAGTCCGCAGTCTGATTTCTGTGTCATTGGTTGCCTAAACAAATGTAGCAGTCCATGAAGGGGGCCAAGGTGAGTGTCGCAGAGTGTTAAGGGGGACAGTGGAGGGTGTTATTCCTGGGCATGATGCAGAGGGCAGAACCAAGCAGAAAGAGGCCATATGGTGGAGATGAATGCTACCGCTTCCTACTTAGCCCAACGGGAGATTCATCCTCATCATCGTCCTCCTATGTGTGATGTGCCTCACATGTGGGTGGTGGTGTTTTGTCTGCGGCACTGTGTGGCAGTGACACATCAGGGGCCAGAGATGGATTGTCAGCCACACTGTGAGGCACTGACACATCAGGGGGCGGTGAAGTGGAGGGAGTAGTGGCAGCAGCACTCATCTGCGCCAGGCCTTGTGGCAGCACTGCCATGATGAGGATCTGCTGGGCATGGTAGAGCCCTGCTACATCTCGCTGGTGTGCAGCCGTGGCAGCCATTCTTCCCGCCTGCTTCCGCTCCATGTTCTCCATGTTCCTCCCCATGTTGGCCAACTCATGGCTGAGATCGCTGGAACCACTCTGACTAGACAGTTGTTCTTGTCTACGAGTCTTGACTCCGGCGATGTCAGCCATAGATTGTTGGTGACCATGGAGCGGACTGTGGGTGTCCGTTAGGGCCTGTAGGTGGTCCCTGATGGGACTTGGACACCCATGTATGGCATCTAGTTTGGCTGCCATGAGGTTGAACCCCACCCGCACCTGCTCTGCCATCCCCTTCTGGCCCTGCGACAAACAGAGTTGGAATGCCATGTGTTGCTCGTGGGGATCCTGGGAGACGGCCGTGGTGGTGGGTGCTTCCTGCTGTGTGGTCTGTGCAGGGGGTGGGTTCGCCTCGATGCAGCTGGGCTGCCCTGCTCCAGGGGGTGGGGTGCTGAGGGTGTCCATGAGCTGTTGGAGGGCGTCGGGGTCGATGGTGTGTAAGTCCTCTACATCATCGGTGATGAGGAGTACGGTCTGCTCTGCAGGAGGTGATGATTCTCCCTCTGCAATGTGAAGGGGAGATGCAGTTTGACATTGTGTTCACATGTATGTTGAGGCATTGGCCAAGTTTACAAACAGACTGCATGTCAATGTACATTGTGACTATTTGTGTGGAGATGCCTATTTAATGCTGGACAGTTGACATATCGCCACCATCACAGATGTGAGGTTGTATTTGTCCATTATCATCTCACAGTTTCCTTCTATGCCAAATGCGAATGGCCATTTTCTACACACAAGCGGCAGCAGTTGTGTCCTCTGTTCTTTTGTGAAAGTGTTGCAGTTTGGTCCACTTTGTTGTAAATGTTGAGGTGCTCTGAGTGTTATGTGTGTGTGCTGCATTGTGGGTGATTTGCCCCTTCAGCTCTGATTTGGCTGGCCCTTATCCCTTTCAGGCGGTGTGCCTTTCACTTCTGTGCTTATACAGTGCTGAGCTGTTGCAGACTTGGGTAAATTGGGCTCTTGGTCGGAGTTGTGACTCTTGGGCATGGTTTGTCCGCAGATGTGCTGTACTTACTTGTGCATGTGTGCCATTGTGCCCATCTCCCCCAGTCCCTGGTGGTTACTCACCGTGTTGCTGTTGTGTGAGGTCATGTTGAGCAGTGTCCGGTTCTCCGACTCCTGCCACCGTCTCCTCACTGATGACTGTGGACACCATTTCCTCCAGCTCATCTAGCTCCTCCTGTGGCGCAGGACTCCCACCCCCAGTCTGCATTGCTGCTTTGCGGTTGTTGGCGAGTTTCAGCTTGGTTTTGCGCTTCACATCATTCCAGCGCCTCTTGACCTCTTCCATTGTCCTCCTCAGCACTCCGACTGCATTCTCCTTGTCCACGATGGACTGCCATATTCCATTTTGTGTTGCCAATGACACAGTGGAGGTGACGAACAGTTGTTGATGGTGTTCTGTCACCTCCGTAATCAGGATCCTGTTTTCCTACGGACTGAACCGCGTCTTCCTCTTCTTCTTCTCCTTGCCCTTCCCTGACCCCGAGGTCCCAGGCTGGTCCTCCGTGGGGCTTGTGGGGTTCGGGTTGTCCTCTGTGCTTGCTCCGGCTACCTCCATGGTGCTTCACGGTTGTTTGTGTTTTATTTGTATTTCATTTTTGCCGTTTTTATAGTGATTTTTCCCGCCTTACTTGTGGGACTTGCGGGCCTGGCGCTGCTTTTCACTGGATTCTTATCGCAGTTGGGCCCATCGCAACTTTTTTCACGTTCGGGTTTCCTTTTTTATCGCCGTCGCGGTAGTTGTATAGCGGACATTTGAGGCGTTATCGGGAAACTATCGCATGTTACCACCGTGTTGGGAATACGACGTTGACACAGAGTTATTTTCCCGCGATAGACGGCGATATGTAAAATTGCGTTAGCCTATTTTGGCGGTGTTTATCGCACGTTCTTGTGAATATCCCCCCAAGTTTTTCTCAGTACAAACTCTCCACTACATGGTTTCTCTAGATTAGGTGGATGGTGCAGCTATTAGGCCTTCTAAACATCATGAAATATTTCTCAAATAATCTACAAATTTTAAAATTTTATGCTGAAAGTATATTATCAGAATATACAGATACGCTTGTGGAAAATACAACATTGCTGTGTAACTATTATTTATTTTGAGCAATTTAAGAAAAAGTAAGAATGGAAATAACTGTGATAAAAATATTGAATATTTCAGCAAGTTAATACGTGGCATGTTGGCCACTACATGTTTTACATGGGACAAAACAATCCAATGTCCACACTAGAGTTTACATTTTTTTTAAATAAGAACCAATTGAAACTAAATATGTTTGGAACATACTGGTTCATCAGCATTATTACATTCTGAGTCACATTAAAATGTCGTATAGGAATGTTACCAATTCATGCATTGTGTTTTCATTTCTTTGAACATTAAAGTGACAGTGATGATTTATTACATAATTTCGTGCAATATATGCATGTTTTTCTAATTATTTTTATCCATGCAAACATTTGTAAGAAATGTTTGCTACTGCAAGCGGCTCCAGGGCAACCACAGATGTTCAGCATAAGAAGAAAATGCAGTTCAATGACTCTAATAGAACTGTGCATAATGAGGGAAATAAATTACCAAGCAAATCAAGTGCTTCAATTTTGTCTTTTTCGGAAATGAAACAACACACGTACATATATGTAGCATTACAACCTGCTTGCTAAAGACTTTGGCACCATTTGAACAATCTGCATGAAATGTGGCACACACTTTGTATGACTTAACCAAGTTTTCCATGTCAAGTTTCCTGCAAAGGATGGCAGAGGAGTGTAGTGGTAATAGGTTGGATGGGAGGAGAAGAGTTTTCAATGTTTTGCTCTTTGCTTCAGCAAACACTGATGACAGGAATTACAGCAAACTTGGCATGAAAGTATAACTTTAGAAGGAATAAGTGATGCTATATCATTTGGTGTAAAACTGTTCAATAATTGTTCCGCAGGAAACACTTCAAAGATAATGGGCGGGCTTTGAATGGGTCATTTTGATCTATATCTTGTCAGTTGACTTTGTGAGCGTTAAAATCCTGTTTGCTGTCAATCAATTTTGAAAGTACAGAAAGATTCGATTCGTTGGTAAGAAAGTAGCATTATTTGAATTCAAAGGTCTGGCAAACTGACAAATTCGGCATTTCGGAAAAATATTTTGTAAGGGAATGGGGGGCATGTTGAGTGTTGTTGGAGTACAGATGGAGAGAGGGCAGGCCCCACGGTCATTGAAAATGCATTTAATTTTGTGAAAAAATCATTTGATGTACCGAATTTGCCTGTTCTGGAGAATTTATGCTGCCACTTTACCACCCATATTGTGGGTTGGACATAGCGCCAGCAGTCAACACAGATTTTACATAGACGTCACTGTGGATTGGGTGCAAGGCCCGGTCACAGGCGACGCCCTCTGACCAACCCTCACTACATTTAGTCAAAGGCTGTGCACAGCAGGGATTGGGCACTGGTCATAGTGGAATGCCCTGTGGTAAACCTTTCTGAGGACGGCCAACGTGGAGGTTAGTTGAGCAAGAGGTCATGTGCAGGTCTTGGCTACAGACCAAGCCACAGAGCTAATCCCTGCTGCATAAGCGGTGTTTGGCAAAGGCAGAGCCCAGCGGAGGTTTGCTACATGCTGGGTTGGGTGCAGGACCAGGCTGCACAGGAGACCCTGAGGCCAGCTCTCACTGCACCTGACCAAAAGCTGTTTGCAATGAGAGTTGACTGAACAGAGGATTGGATGCTGGGTCCGGCTGGAGACCTTACATCCAGCCCTTCTGTGTTCATCTAAAGCCTTAGGGGTGGTTGGGGATTGGCCCAGTCAGGTGGAGGGTTGGGTAAAAATCCTAGATGCAGGTTTAGCTCTGCATTCAATCCCTTTGGCGGTGGAAGGGGGCTGCACAGGAGATTGGATGAAAGCTAAGCCATGTATGCAGATCATGTGATGCACAGCCAAAAAGCTATGTGCATTTGGCGCTGACCTAGCTGCAGGGCAGGACCCTGTTCAACGGCCAATGCAAGCAGTAAGTGGTGCATGATAGGTTGGTTCCATATAAGAATAGGTGCAGGCCTGCGTCCAGCCCTCTGATTAATACATTTTAAGGTCTTGCTTACTTGCCACATGAAGAGATGGATTTAGTGAAATTTATTAAAATTGAATTTGAATGTAATCTATCATAAAAAATACATACAAATCCTTATCAAAGATACGTTATGTGTATTGTAGCTCATGACCCATTATCATTTGTTTGAAAATTCACAATAAGTGATGTTATGCTTCCACAAGAAACATAAAAAATCTTGACATTTGCAAATGACAGTATGCCCCTGCCATGCATTGCACATGACACTGATGACATCTCAAATTATATCTTGAATGAAATCACTGATGACATCTCAAATTACATTAATGAAGACATTACTGATGAGGCGGCATATGATCTCACCGATGACATCATCAAGGGCATCCCTTTATGAGCAAGTAGAATCTCTACTGCAGATAATGTGATGATGCATTGTAATTAAAGCCAAGAACTGAATTAATACTTTACTATACATCTCTTAGAAAGAAAAAATAACCCATAACTGTTTTAGTTAGTAATGGGGATACATGACAGAGTGTGTTCGAAAAATATGTTTTTTGTGTAACGTGATAGGTACAAATTAATCATGTGTGCCTACAGAATACATGGTAACCCCAAGTTGTAGAATGTGACAGTATGGGAGCCCAGAGTGCATTTGAAAGATTTGCTACTATTATACACTATGGGCCTGATTCACAGAACTAACTTACGTCAAAAACGTAAAGTTAGTACTTTTGGTATTCACAGAATACACTTACTCATTTTGGTATTCACAGAATGAACTTACTCATTTCGGTATTCACAGAAGTTAGTAGTCCTAACTTTAGGACTCCTAAATGCCTTCTGTGAATACCGAAAGTCTTAAAGTTAGGATTTTTCTCAGTTTAGGAGTAGTAAAGTTAGGACTCCTAACTTTAGGACTCCTAAATGCCTTCTGTGAATACCGAAAGTCTTAAAGTTAGGATTTTTCTCAGTTTAGGAGTAGTAAAGTTCTACCAAAAAGTACTAACTTTACGTTTTTGACGTAAGTTAGTTCTGTGAATCAGGCCCTTCGTACCTGTCTGTTCTAGGTACACAAATTAGTCATAGATGCCTACTGGTAGTCATAAATATTAGTATATGTTTGATATTCAAATCAATTACATCACAGTTAGAATCTCTCTGTTTCCCACAGATATTATATTTAAAGTTGAGTGAAGTGGCTGTTGCAGATGTTAACTATCGGTTGCGTTTTCTGGTAGAGTTAAACTAGCTATATAGTTTTTCTGAAAACAATGCCTGAATTATATTTTTCACCAGAAGTCAGAAAAGTCTAAACATATTGTGTTCTGCATGTTCTCTGGAGATGATAGAATAGCAACTGTGGCTGCAGCCTATGCCTAAGAAGTTCACAAAGGGTATTGTATCTGCATACACTTAGAAAAATTAGTGTGGGTGAAAATTCTGTGTTCATCATATCATGTTTTGCCAAGAATACTCCAAACATATATAGTACTACTCCTGGGTGATGGCATAAGTAATGCCTGTGAAAGTGAGAATTTTAAAAACATTTTGACACAAATGATTTGATGTGATAGAAGCATTTTGTAATATCATAAGTGTCTACAACAATGAATTCATTGATGATATCTTGGGGATTGGTCTATATGATTTCATGAGTGATGCCTTGGGCCTCATAAGCAGCACTAAAAGGAGAAGAGGCGAAATGCCGGTCAGTGATATGCCCTAATTTGATGAGTATGCCTGGACATGGGTCTCATCGTTCACTGTGTCATAAGATCCAGGTTAGACCTCTCTAATTAAAACCAACAAGGTTGAAACCAGTTGGGGGTACGTTTTTTGCTATTCAGCTGGAGCATGGTGAGGCAGTTTGGGATGAACTCTTCTAGTACAGCAGAGAGGAAAGTTCAGGCACATATGGTTGCCCCTGTCTGGAATGGCACAGTGAGCAAATAGTTGCCCCAACTAAATATCAGTGTCTGAGATTATTTCAACCTTTTCTCCTATCATGGGAATGACTTACACAATAGACCTGCCCTTAAGGTGTCTCCTTGGACTTCGGCTAGATTTGTAAGAAGTGGTTGAGTAATTGTGGTCAGAAACATATTTCCACAAAGTAGATGAAGTGTTTGAGGCTGTGAAACGTCTCTTGTTTGATGATTTAAGGCTGAACTACGTGGCATCCTGGCCTTTCGATCCTTTGTGCCAGTTCTATTCCACTCGCCCATAACACCACTGTGCCCTCACTACAAGATAAGGGTGCCATAAAGTGCACAGACATGAGGGGCATCAGAGGCTGCTCAGAGTTATACTCTGACAACCACTTCCTTTACCCATTTGATAACACATCCTCCACTCCCCACCTTCTCAGACACACTATTATATTTTCAATTACACCTTTCCCTCCCCTCCTCTGACCCTTGCAGCATTGGAACATATACACACCAGCCTAACCCCAAACAAATCGGTTACCAACCTCTACAATCACATGCAAGCCTCCTCCCCTATAGTCATCCGAAAGCTCGGTCAGCATGGAACTCAGAGCTAGACTCTAGGGGCGGCTGGTGTTCATGGGGGAGATGGGCACCGCCCTGCCACCCTTGGGGGATTAAAAAAATGTGAGCTGGAACACCGAGCAGCTAGCAATAAATTGTGCTGGCTGCTCAGTGAACAAACATGGGCAAATCCAGATTTTTCTTTGAGGGGGTGGGGGATGATGGCTCTTGGCTGTGCTGCGCATGCTTTTGGCTGGGCGAAGTTTTCTTCGACCTGGAGCCAGAAAGCAGAGGAGTGACGACACACAGGTGGGCAGGATCTGTGTATCACTGCCAGAACACAGCTTTTAATATGGGCGTTATTCGTAAAGCCAAGGGAGGAGTCAGAAGCTCCCCATTAATTCCAATGGCTGGGGGCAGGCCAGTCCGGCTTCGGGAAAGAGTAGCGGGGTGCGGCAGTGGCCTCTGCCTCTTCCTCGAGAGAGAGACCCAGTAATTGTTTATTGAAGTGATTAGTGTGCTGGGGTCTGGGGGAGGGGTCAATCCAGCATTTTCCAGTTTGTGCCTGCGTCATTGCCACGCTGTCTTCTGCACTGTGCAGTCACGCCTCGGAGTCGGAGCCCGGCGCGAGAGAGCATATCGAGCTCGTAGGATAAGGTAGCTGTGTGTTTGACTATTTTTTTCGGTGTGATTGTGTTGTTCAATTTACCAGGACTTTTGCTTTTAAGCGCGGCGTCATCATTGGCATGTTTAATGACTGTGACACGAGCACTGACTAAGTAACACAGCCGAGTGACCTGACCCGTCCCTTTCCCCGTTGTGTGTTTACTTAATCATGAGCTGCTCCTTGGATGGAATCTGAAACAGGGCTCGTAAAAAAAGTGGGCCCTGGCCCCCCAAAAGACACTGACATGGCTGCATGAAGGGTGTCACGAGAGACTCATATAATGAAGTATTCTCTCTCAGGAGGAGGCCTAGAAAGGCACTGCAGGTACAGAATGCGATGCTCAGGCCCTCGCTCACCCAGTCACGGAAGCTGAAAAGTCAGTAATGACTCTCACAGGTCCGAAGAACGGGCATTGGACAATTTACAATTTGTGATCCAAGGTGGAGTACCATAAAATGAGACAAAAGACAAAGAAAACTCCGTCCAGGAGCCTAGGATTCAGCAATTTAACAGAGAGCAGTCTCCGAGGGAGTCGTGGAGTTTTCTGTGTTTGTGTTTCATGTCTCAGGTTTTCCTACCAATGGCTCCATGGGTAAGTAAGCGACCTGGACAGTAAAGTCAAATATTTTTGCAGCGCCTAGAAACGGTAGTAATAATTAAATAAAGCAATACATAAAATTCCAAGTTATTGGAATAAAGCAATACATAAAATTCCAAGTTATCATTCAAGTGCGTAGTATACAGCGATACAATTTGATGCTGAGATCACGATAGGCCTCAGGTGGTCCCTGTTGCTCACCCCACCCCTCAAACAGCCATCTCCAAGGAGACCGACTGAGGCGCTGGATGAAGTATTCGGTTACACTTTTATTGCTGCCGGAGTCTGCAGACTAAACTCACAAGCCATGTGGGGTAGCAGGCTTCGCAAACACAGCCCTCAAGGAAGGGGAGCTGGGGCCTGGTGCCACCATTTATCCAGCATTCCCAGGCACGCGCTGCGCACAGGGAGCTGGGCGTGCTCGGAGATGTGTGTGTGTGGGGGGGGGTTCTGCATTTAGCTCACATCTCTATTCACGATTGTTCTCTCGGTATGCAATTAAGATTCAGAAAAGAACATATAAGATACGGAATCAGAAAGAGGAGCCTGCCTCCTGCACCTGTTCGTCCTCATCGTAAAAGTTGGGCTTGCTACAGAACAGGGAGAATGGGCATTTGACTTCTGCACACTCTTATACACCCCCCACACCCCCCACCCCCGCTCGGATCATCTGTTTCAATGGCATTGGCACCTGTCTGCCCAAAGTGAGTTCATAATCTTAGCCCATGTTTCAGATAGGTACGCAACATACGTTGTTATTGTAACAGACCCCCAAATGCAGCTAAGTGTGTCTGTTGCAGCAAAGAGACCAAACCCTGAATGGGCAAGGAGACAAGGTTATCGCCTTAGACTGGAATAGGTGTGACGCACATTGGCTCACAGTGTAACGGGAGGAGGAACTGATCCTGCCCATGTAATGCCTGTATCTGTTTGGTTAGGAGAGGTCACACAACTGTCACTGGTGTAAACGGAAGCTGCCCTCTCCACCACAAACATGGGACAGAATTTTCAAAATGTTTAACTGGTGGCACAAACTCCAAATCACCTGAAAACGTGGGTTATTTGAAATTCACACAAACAAATATGTCCATACATGGAGAGAAGCCATTAAGGGCCATCTCGCCTGTTAGAAGGGAGGCAGGGTGAGTCATGATTCCCCAGGGCCCATGCTTCTTCAGGGCCCCATGCTCATGCTACAACATTTGTTTATAGATTGTAAAGTAAGCCTACTCTATTTATTCATAACAAGTCATCTAACGTGGCTAATACCAGTAGATGATGCCAGTTATTCTGAGTTTCTTGACCCGGGCCCCACAAAAACATCTAACTTTCATGAGGGTCCCATCTGGGAGTCGACCTAGAAATTTGAACCACCATTGCAGAGTACTAAATAACTCTGTTTTAGTGGAGTTAAGTTTCACAAAGATGGCGAACACCCAGGCCTGTATTAGGGAGAGCCGTGGTCTCAGCCAATAAAAATCCTTGGCAGACAAGAGTTCAACGTCAATCATGGTTGGGGCAGGAATGTCAAGTGCATGGTAAAGCGATGTGCTTCCCTACTCTAAGTAATTCAACTGCATATGGAACTAGTGAGGAATTTGTATCTGGGCGCAGAACCATGGGAGGAGGTTTCACAAGCATGGGCGTGTTGGGCATATCACCAAATACATAATGCATGTTCGAAGTCTGCACTAACACCCGGTGCAATGCTGCGCATTTACAGAGTATTCTCGGGTGAATCATGGAAGGGAAACTGGGTGGCTGGTAGTGAGATGCATATGTATTCAGCAATAAAATGCGTGTATTCAAAGACACTTACACACATTCCTGCTTACATGCACGCAGTAAACGTGTTTACAAACACAGGTACACGCATGTATGCTTGTAAGAACAGATACACCTACATGCATGCATAATTGCTTTCAAATACGCATAAATGCGCACAGACATATTCACATGCATGCATGCACGTACAGTGTGCTCTTGTGCTCTGAGATCCCACTGTATGAGGGCGGCCACAGTGTACTCTGCATCACTAGGGTCTGTTGTGCATTCAATGTGTTCTCCTGTGCTCTCTGCTCCCACTGTATGAGTGCGATCACCGTGCACTCTGAGGCACTAATGCCTGTTGTGCATTCACTGTGTGCTCCTGTGCTCTCTTCTCCTACTGTCTGAGGGTGACTCTATGTACTATGCTGCACTAAGGCGTTTTATGCATGTAACTGTGTGCTCTCTGCTTCCACAGTATGATGGTGGTCACACAGTGTACTCTGTATCACTAGGGCCTGTTGTACATTCACTGTGTGGGCTTGTGCTCTCTGCTCCCACTCTATGAGAGCAGTCACACAGTGTACTCTGCTGCACTAAGGCCTGTTGTGAATTCAATGTGTGCTCTCTGCTCACACTGCATGAAGGTGGCCACGGTGTACTCCGCATCACAGTGGTCTGTTGTGCATTCACCGTGTGCTCTTGTGCTCTCTGCTCCCTCTGTATGAGGGTGGCCACTGTGTACTCCGCATCACAGTGGTCTGTTGTGCATTCACAGTGTGCTCTCTGCTCCCTCTGTATGAGGGTGGCTACTGTGTACTCCGCATCACAGTGGTCTGTTGTGCATTCACCGTGTGCTCTTGTGCTCTGCTCCCTCTGTATGAGGGCGGCCACAGTGTACTCCGCCTCACAGTGGTCTGTTGTGCATTCATTGTGTGCTCTTGTGCTCCCCGCTCCCACTGTATGAGGGCGGCCACAGTGGACTCTGCAGCACTAAGGCCTGTTGTGCATTCACTGTGTGCCCTTGTGCTCTCTGCTCCCACTGTATGAGGTTGGCTCCTTGTACTATGCTGCACTAAGGCCTGTTGTGCATTCACCATGTGCTCTTGTGCTCTCTGCTTCCAGGCTGTAAGGGCGGCCACAGTGGACTCTGTATCACTCGGGTTTGTTGTGCATTCACTGTGTGTGCTACTGTACTTGCGCTCTCTGCTGCCACTCAGCACTCCCACTCAGCACCAAGGCCAGTTGTGCAATCACTGCGTTATCTCTGTATAAGGTCGATCACCATGTACTCTATAGGGCCAATGGCTGTGACGCATACATTGCGTGTTCTCTGTGTTCTAGATGACGCAGTGATTATTGAAACTACTAGGGGGGGGGTCATACTTTTCTGAGAAGGAGTGGGTTCACGATGAGGGGAAATGGCGAAAGGGACAGATACAGACGGAATGTACCAAGAGACAGAGAAGAAAGAAATCAAATGAAAGGTTGGACTCGGAGAGGCCAAGGTGGCAAATTTACATGGGCCGTACAGACAGACACACATACCTACACAGAAAATAGATAAGACAGGCAGAAAGACAGAGAGACCGATCTGCTGGCTGACAGGAAGATAGACGACCATACAGATAGATAGATAGGCAGTCAGGCAGGTAGGTAGGTAGGTAGGTAGATACTGAAAACCACTATTTGAATCCATTTTTTGAAAAAATTTCTTGCAGAGGGAAAACCCCCCCTGCACCCTCCTTTTGCAGTTCGGGCTCGCTCGCTTCGCTCGCTCGTTATACTAGGATACAATTTTTCGCCCCCACCACTTTCAAAATCCACCAGCCGCCCCTGCTAGACTCCCCTGTGTTGGACACACAGTGGGCCTATTGCTGCGGTCAATTAGAATGACTATTTCCCAATTATCGGCTGCATCTTATCCATTTCAAATATCCACACCGTTTATACCGTACAGCGTTACAAATTCTAAAAATTAGATTATCACCTGATTCACACTGCGCCAGATGTTACACACCACAGCCTACGTTTCTACATTTAGGTTGGAGCTGCTCAAGGGTCGGAGACTTTTGTAGAAAGGTATACATTATATCGCATGAGATCACTGGCACGTCGCTCCCTGACACTCCCTTGGTTGGCCTACTTGGTTATGTGAAAGAAGTACCTAACATGCACCGCAGGCTTACGGCCTTGCTACTTCTATTAGCCAAATGCATGGTAGCAATACATTGGGGCAGAAGACCAGCCCTGACAATCACAGCCTGCTTATCAGACATGCCATACTGTCAAGAGCTACTCTCCATATGTTGGGAACTCATGCCACTCAGATCTCATCCCAAGGATATTTGGTAATCGCTTCAAAGGAAGGACTCTGATTCGTCGCAGTAAGACAGAATCACCTCGTCACTATGAAGTCAATTGTTGCATTGTTCATCCCTCCAACTAAATGTCCCGCACCTTTATCCTTCCTGTTCTAGTTTACCTCACAAACACATACCATAGTCATCAATGTGTTGATAAAATATCTGTAAACGTCCTCACTCTCACTATGTTACCAATGATGTAACCATATGTAAAGTGTGTACAGAACAATTAGGAGCTTATGTGATTATTCTTTCTACAAGCATGACTGAAGGTGTTTTACTGTTACCATTTCTAAATGGCAATAAAAATATAATAATTCAAAAAAAGGCTGAACTGCAACATATCGCTTGGCCAATTCACAATCCACTATCTTCTAGTGAAGGCTTCTTATAAAATGCAGAAATGTCAATGTGACAAACAACCCAAAAATAAAGTGCAATAGGTAGAGATTACCTTGGGTGAAGATCTATTACTCAATAATATTTAGTGATAAGGAAGATGACCAATGTAAAATAGGATGATTTTGGGAGCCAGTGGGGAAATGACATAAGCAAGGGCTTCATAGTTATGTATTTGTTATGTAGACAAGCCACCTGGCCCAGTAAAGTGTGGCTATGCAAGTGATGAGTGAATAATGAAAAACAGCTAAAAAGGTAGATGGTTTCAAAATGATCTGCATATGTACCTATGGTTTATCCACATGGCGGAGGTCATGGCTAGTTGCACTGGACAGTACTCTCATACCATGCATTTCTGCAACTTTTCTTTCTTGTGTCTCATATTTTCTGCAAGAGGCTACCTCTGCCACTCTGCCATAAATTGGTGGCAAGTATGTATATACGACAATGTGTGTGAACAAGAAACAAGGGTTACATTAGAATCCAGAAAGAATGTGAAGGATTGAGAATGATTATAAATTCAAATGAAAATGAACAACAGGTTTAATTAACCAGAAGTTAGAGTTATCTGGGTTCATATCATAATCTATTTTTTAATGTTGTCACCAAAAACTGTTAACTGAACATGATACTTGAAACTGCGAGCATTAGCAGAATGTTGTTATATGGTTCATGTGTTGAATATAATGTTATACACATATTTGGAAAAAGCATTGTGTCCATATTTTGCTTCAAGCTGTTTGACTTCTTTAATGCATCAACTATATCCAGACATGGGCCCCGTGGCTCACTGGGTGAGCCCAGATGTGAGCCTCTAGCTCGCTGTGTCGTAGGATCCAAGCTCCACCACTTTGTTGAGGCCCAACTAGGCTAAAACAGCTCCAGGGTTGGGTGTATTCTCTCTCATAGCAGACGCAGTCGAGCTGTTCGTTCTAGACTGTACCAATGGGTTTGACTAATGGTTAACCCCCATCTGAAGTGGCACAGTGAGCTAAAAACTATGGACTTTAACGCAGTTCTTAGTAGTTACCCGTGGCTGAGACGAATTCAAGCATGCCACCTAGCACTTCTTTCTTTCTTTTGATAAACAGAGAATCATTTTCTCAGTCAGCCAAAAGAGCAGATTAGGATGAGCATTTGTGGTTGCTTTGATGTCATTGAAAAAGTGAACAGAGATGAGGTATGTACTGCATTGCCATTAGAAATCCAATTTCATCTGTCCTAGTTCATGCGTATACATGTAAAGGATGCTGCAGTTACTTCAAAGTTATACTTCACTACCGCTGTCAATGATTAGTTCTCCCAGCAGTGGCTACCTACTGAAATTAGGCAATTTGTTTCACTGAGGAAAAAAAACTTTTCCAAGAAGAAAGGATGAGAATTGCTGTAGAAACCACACAGGCACAAGGTAAGGAGCATGACGTGTTTATTGTAACTCACGTCGCTTCTAGCCATAAAATGGCGTGAGGGCTGCACAGCAACTGTCGAGCTTGTCAACACACTAAAACAGCGCGAGGCCCTTGCGTGCACAGACACATGTGGAAGGAAAAGTAAAGACAGCAAGGAAATGAATATTGTACAATCAGAGCGGCTCTTCCATTAGGACGGAGGAGCGTCACCCCACTGCCAAAAATGCCCCCCAGGAAAGCACCAGAAAGGAAAAATAAAATAGCGATAAAGTTAATTTATTACCATTTTATTTTTTATCCAGCTGTCCTGTACCGAGTGTCAAGACGGGGCAGGCCATTGTTGCTGAGTGGCAGCAGTGAGCTGTGCACTTCAGTTTAAAGTGAGAATGTCTTTTGGCCGGCTGTCTTGTGACAGCCATTCAGACATGCACATTTTAAACTTCTCTAACCTAACTGTTTTAGACAGCTGAGTTAGAGAAAGCACAGGCCTTCAGTGCTCTTGAGAGTGCTGAGAAAGGCTGCTCCCTCCAATCTTGGTGCTTCTCTCATGCTGGTTGGGGGAATTTGCTGGAGACAGAGCAGAACACGGACTTGAGCGAGGAGGACGTCGGAAGGTAAGTGGTTATTTCTTTTTATTTACACACACCACCCCCTTTGCATGCATGCACGCACGCACCGACCACACATTTGCCCGCCACCCGCACTCTGCCTACATGCCAGACACCGCTGCAATCCACTATATGACTATAATACATTTACGAACTGACTGTAAGTCAACACTACAATTACTTCCTCAGTGACTGATGCTATTATTTTAACATTTGAATAGGACTGACAACATGAACACATGAGATGACCAAATTGCATCAGCACAGAATTTACACTATAGCCTTGAGAAAAAACATGGGCTAGAATAGCTCAAGTGAAATAAATCATTAGAATCATTAGTCTTGTCATTTTTCAAGATACGACCTAGACCATAGTTGGATGGTGAGGGGTCTATTCCCTCTTCGTGTACTGAAGTACTGGATCCTGGGAGAACCCACTCAGAACCTACTCCCAATTTGCTTTTGCAGAATTTAAACAGTTCAGTGATAGCCAAGGAGTTAGGCTTAGGTGCCTCGTTTTCCATCACCGAAACTTGAGAAGATCATGATGAAATAATTCACTATTTTTTGGGTTAGAACTGCACAGATTATTCAAAAGTGGAAAATTGATAAAAAGAAGCACTTTTTATAATGATATTGAGAAAATCATAACTATAAAGCTAGAAAGACTCTATAGTGTGTGTAATAGATGCATATATATTTATATCATGGCAGTGGATATAAAAGTGTCCCTTTAACAGGTCATCTGGAGCAAATGCTTTAAAAAATGCAGATTCACACATTTAGTACTACATTGCAGACTTCAAAGTCTGTGTTATTTTGACAGTACACTGTAACTGACATGAGAAAATACTGATTTCTTTCTCACAGAATTCATTTTACACTGATTTGACCGAGGAAACAACCCCACTAATAAGCAAAAGGTTATTAGGTATGATTATATTTTGATGCATGGAATTAACATCTTCTATCTTAGTTCTGCACGGAAAGCACAGCATGGCTTAAATAATTTATGTAGATGTCAAGAGAGTAATGTACTAGTTGTTACCATTGTTGAGGGGGTGAGAGGTAAGCCTCGGCAGTGAACTCCGCTCCGTTCGCTGAGTTTGCGGAGTTTTTTGCACTCTGCTCTCCACAGAGCTCACGGAATTCTGAAAAACTCCGCTCCATGTAGTGGAGTTTTTTCCTCGCTCGCGCTCGCCAACCGTAAGTTGGCGAGCGAGGAAAATCCAACGATAGACCACTTCCCAGCGAGATTTGTCAATGCGGGCGGTCGCTACAGCTCGCATTGAAAAGCCTTCCGTTCGCGTTGAGGAAGCTTCCACTCAAGTAGACCTTCTACTCGAGCGCCAGAAAAAAGCTGTGCTCTCTTGCACTGTGCGAGATGCCGATCGCGCTGATTTTACAGCACAGGAAAAACACCCGGCACTAAAAATCAGTATGAACGGCGAAGGGGTAACCCACTCCGCAGCTCAAGGAACTCCACGTAGCCTGACGGAGTTTTTGTGTCACTTCCCGGAGTTCCGCGCAGAACTTTGCCCAGGCTTAGTGAGAGGCAGCATGGCTCACTCAAGGCTAATTAATAGCATATGATTACACTCTGCACATCTACATATGTGCTATATTTGTATTATAACAACATGTAACTGCATCTTCACTGAAATGGTAATTTACAATAAAGATTACCTCGATTTTCTAACTGATGGAGCTGTACTAAGTTGGGTAATACTGCTGTATGTAATTGACATTCACATTGTTGCAAGCCTACTGCTGCACGCTACGGTTAAGCAGACTTTGCCTTTCCACCTTTTTATAAAATTAAAGCCACTTTTATTTGTTCAAAGAAGAAGAAATGTATATTATATTGTGATCTTTTGTCTTGACAGAAAGTCCGGCCACATCATTTTAGACGCCTTGTAGAATGTGAAAGCGTGAACGGGGGAAGACAGTGCAAGCGGAATTACAATAATCAATCTTGAAAGAAGAAATGCCAAGTGTTATTTTGTAGTCTTATAAAAGATGGCTTTTCAGACACACAAGCCCTAAACCAGACGAACTTTGAAAAGAACAGCTTGCACTTTGTTTGGAACATGATCTCCCACGGGCGCAAACTGTCCAAGATATTCTTGGAAACTAATACTTCTTATAAACAGAACCATTCTCTTCAGTGTGAATAATATTAAATACCTGATACAACAGCTAACCTCAATTATTCACCAACTAACCTTAATTGTTGAGGAGGCAAGATCGAAAAAACACGTGGCCTGATGCTGCATAATTGTAATAACTAAAAAATGACACTGCAGATTATGATCAAAGTAAAGGTACACGGACAATGAAAATGGCGTTGATTAAACTGCCCAAAAGTGTACAATAGCACATTCTTCACTGAACATACCCAAAAGACTCAACTCCAAGTAAAAATTAGACAACCTGTTAAAAAAGCTGTCCTCACGTCCTGCACCATAACTTTCCACCTGAAATATATAGAGTAAAGAGGGTTGACGGACGAAACTCCGTCATCCGTCCGCCACTTCTGCAGCATGTCACTCTCATTGTCAACTGTGGAACTGCTGTAAAACAGCTGATGGACAGACAGGAAGCCAAAGCTCTACCCACCGTTTTTAGGGTTTTGTGGTTTGATGCACAAAAATCGTACGTAAATTGCCACCGCCACATTTTACCTTCTCTGCCGACGACGGAAACACAACTAACAGACTGACAGAAAGCCAATACTCCATCTGTCGTATTTAGAGTTAGTCCAATTCGTCTCCCAGCAAAAATTTAGCGTTCAATCCGCGACACCTGTGCTGGTACAAAAACAATTAAAAAGGAAAACCCTGCACTCAAACCCCAGATAACCTACTCAACCACTATGTCAATGCCACTACAAGCACTGGTGCCCAACTAAACAATGTCTTACAAATCAGAATGTAAGCAGAAGTTTTAAAGTTTTTTTATTAGCACAATGCAAATTGGCAATGTCGCTAAACATAAACGTAAGTTCCCCTAAACATATCTAGCACCAACATCTCCTGATTGGCTACATGCCTCACACTACTCACCCAAAACAAAAACACTTATGTACCACAATTTCCTTACCTCTCCCATCCCCCGTCTGT
This sequence comes from Calotriton arnoldi, assembly GCA_963921515.1. Taxonomy (NCBI): domain Eukaryota; kingdom Metazoa; phylum Chordata; class Amphibia; order Caudata; family Salamandridae; genus Calotriton; species Calotriton arnoldi. Next base: position 761,365 of record CAWUFW010008365.1, read on the forward strand.
AAGGCACTGCACATTATTTTAAAACGTACATGAGCAGCCAAATCAAAACAAGAAATGCACCATAAGTAACATGTAATGTGTTTCTGTTAAGTATATTCACATTATTAATGGCTTGAAACATAAGTGCATGGTCTTCAAACATGAGGCTTACCTACATCCCTCTCGAGGAACTTACCTTACACTACTCAACCATATTAAACAACCCTGCACCTCAAATATACATTACCACAACCCACAAACTGTGCCCAGAGCCTATACATTAAATGCTGCTTGTGGGCCTGCAGCACTGATTGTGCCACCCACTTAAGTAGCACTTTAAACATGCCTCAAGCCACCACTGCAGAGCCTGTGTGCAGTTTTAAACTGCCATGTCAACCTGGAAAGTTAACCTACTTGCTAGGTCCAAACCTTTCTTTTTTACGACATATAGGTCACCCCTAAGGTAGGTCCTGGGCAGCCCATAGGCAGGGTGCAGTGTATGTAAAAAGTGGGGCAAGTACTTTTAATTTGTACATGTCCTGGTAGTGAAATACTCTCTTTTCTCTACTGCAAGGCTTATCTCTCCCATAGGATAACATTTGGACGCACCTTTTTGAGTTTATAAGTGCAGTTTCCAATGGGGAAAAGATAGGAAAACCACATTTAGTGTCTCTGGAATCACAATATAAAAATGCAACTTATGGTGAAGTTGGTTTTTAAATTGTAGTTCTGAAAATGTTCCTTTGAGAAAGTTGGCATTTTCTTATTAAAACCATTTGGTGTTTTTCTGCCTGTCTCTGGAATAGACATCTTGGGTGGGTGACAGCTGGTTTCCTGCATTCCTTCTAGACAGCCACACAAAAAGAAAGGGTAGGTGTAACTGACTAGTCATCTGCATGTTGATAGGTCATCCTGAGCAGGTCTTCCTACTTCAGTGGCCAAATAGAGTATATATAAGTACTCTGACTCTAACCCCACCAGCTCAGAACACTGCTTGAACTGATGGCATTCTGCTAGGAAGTAGAGCTGATGTGCTGTAGGAGAGCTTGCCACTCTGCTAAACTGCTTTGCTGTGTTTGCCTGTTTCACACTGATTACTGTGATGTAGGAGGGATTGCCACTGCAGTGTCATTCTTGACTTCTACATATTGGATTTTTGTCACTTTGATCTTGTTTTGTCCAGAATATAACAATCTACTTTTCCTAAACTGGTGTGGAGTCTTTTTGTGATGTTTTCACTGTGTTACTGTGTGCCGTGTGCACACATACTTTACACATTGCCTCTTAAATTAATCTACCAGAGCGCAAGCACAGGTTAATTTTTGTTGTGTATCTGACTTACTCTGACTAGGATTGTGGTTCCTTCTTGGACAGGCTGTATACTCCATCAATATAACATAATGGGGTAACCCGAGAAACTGTCCATGGACCTGGGTAACGATTGGTATAGAAGACAATTGGTCCTAGACTAATTAATCTTACAGATGAGTTGTACTCTATGAATCGAAAAACACATTAGAGATGCAATTGATTAGCATATAGTCATAAATGCATATACAGTTTATACAAAAATATACATATAAGCGCACTCTCAAAAAACAATGGCACCCAATAGAATCTCAACTGTTTTATTTCTTTTTTCTTTCAAATAATCATAGCGTAAGCAGATTGCTATATTTCAGTAGCAGAAAAATGGAAACGGTTGCTCCAAAGGGGAGAGGGAAAGGGGTGTGATCATGTGTGAGATAGATAAGATCAAAGAAAGGAAGGATCCAAAGAAACATCCAAAGGAGAATCAATTATCTTCATTATATAACATGCAGAAACTGGCTGTAGCTTACAGTAAGACCAGTTTCTCATCTGGGCCTGCCCCTAATAAGTCGTTGAGGTAAATGTTTATGATTATTCATAGCAAGATGCACAGAGAAACATCATCTGTGGGTTGGGGTGGTACCGGGTACAGGCCCACTGGGGGAAGAATGTCGACGTTTCGACCCTAGCGCATGGAGGGTAATTTACATCCTCAGCTACGGGTCTTCCTCAGGACAAAGGGAGGTGGAGACAACCTGAAAGGTATAAGGATACCATCAGAAGGGTGCCACATTAATGAGATTGAATAGTCGTGTGAAAAGCAAAAAGGAAAAAAATCAAGTACTGACCTATGTATAGGTATTAGTAGGAATGGTTCTGGTTACTGCCCCCAATTGGTGGGTAGTATGTCAGGAGAAGTGCGCAACATGAGTCTGTGGTCCCTAGAACAAGTGAACTACGTAAAAAAATCTATTTTGAAGGGGATTCTGACTTACCCGCACTGTAGTTGCGGTGTAACACGCGCTGTAGTTCAGTAGGCGCTGTCAAAGTCAGTTCAAAAATCCTCACTTGGGTGAAAAGATCACCCAATTCAATCTGAAGACAAGGGGGAACCTCGATTAATAATGGCTCCGTCAAACGTGAGCACAAGACTGCCCTCCCGTGACTATAATTACCTTAGTTTCCTTTCAAATGCCGTCCGTGCCGTCCGTGACTCGCACGAAGAGACAAGACAGCCGGAATGCACCTACGCGGCTTTTTAATGGATTACAGGCGCCGGGAGGCGTGTGCACGTTGCCGTACGACACGTTGCTACTAACATGCGTGTAAAGGCTTACCGGCAATGGAAACAGACTCGGTCCGGTTGGAATCATACGCTAATGCAGCAGTTGTGATTGTACAATAGTTATAAACAATTACGAAACATTGTGACATCCGCAATCCATTTGGGATACATGTCAGACCAAAGAAGTGGCACAAAGACATATGTAAACATACAATAGTATGACGCAATATGAAAAATATGCGCGAGCAGATTCGTGTAGTACATCAGTAAACAAAACATAGTGATATTTACAATGATAGTGAAAAAAGTGTGGCGCACAATGAATAGAAAATTCTGTGTGCATATGTCCATTGTGACTTGTTGTAAATACGACGCAATCACAATCAATACAGAGAATATGTGCGAGCAAATTTGTACAGTATACACAGTATGGTGATATTTACAATGATAGTGAAAACATGGCGCACAGCCAATTAAAAATTCCTGTGTGCAGTGTGCACAGTAATGAAACATAGTGATATTTACAATGATAGTGAAAACATGGCGCGCTGTCAATTAAAAATCTGTGTGCATATGTACATGGTACGGTAACTAGCCTGGATATTGCAACAAGTCATAGATTGTGTGCATGTGTACAGGAATGAGGGTTACCAAGTATAGTTACTAGCAATAGTAAGATAGTCACAGATTGTGTGCATATGTACAAGATTGAGAGTCTCAAGGTACTATATGAGGTTACAATTTATCATAGATTGTGTGCATATATACAAATGAGAGTTGCACAGTGCAGTAGCTAGCCATTGTTTAATGTTGCAATTTGTTTGGCGATTTCCTCGTATTCATTCAAGCCTTTAGCCACAGTATCAAAGATATGTATCCATTTACACTCACGGATACTCAAGACATTGGCAAAATTCCCACCCCTTGGGTTGATACATACCTTTTCAATCACCCACCACCTCAAACTCTCAGCTGGGTGTTCGAATGTATTGAAATGTTCGACAAGGGGTGCTCCCTGTACATTGCAACGTATTCTGCTACAGTGCTGCAGAATACGGGCTTTAACTTTTTGTATAGTCTGGCCAATGTACACGAAGTCGCATGGGCAGACTATGGCATAAATAACCCCCATGGAGTTGCAGTTAGTGTGTTCTTGTAGTGTGAGTGTATAGTTGTTGTAGGTGCACTGTTTGGTTTCCCTAGTCAAGGGGCACGCCTTACATGGACCGCATTTGTAATGTCCCTTGACCGGTGGAATGTTCCATAGTGTCTGTTGGTTGTCCCTGGGTTTGGCAGGTAAAAGTGATTTAACCACGTAATCCCTTACATTTCTACCTTTCTTAAAGGCACGCATGGGGGTTTCATGATACCTATTTCATCAGCCACTAGATGCCAGTGGCGATTCACGATTTTCTTCACCTCATTACTCCTTGTGCAGAACGTGGTTGCACACACTAGGCGTTCCTGTGTAGGGTTATTTTTGGGTTTGGGTTCAAGTAAAAACTCCCTATGGCAATACCATGCCCGTTTACGTGCTTTTTTAAGCAGACTCCTGGGGTATCCCCTCTCCAGGAGCCGTACCATAAGGTCTGCCGATTCCTCGAAGAAATCTTGCTTCTTTGTGCAATTCCTACGTAACCTCAGGAACTGACCATAAGGTAAGTTGTCCCTGGGGTTACGGGGATGATGACTTGAGTATCGGAGGAGGGTGTTCCTTTCACTGGTTTTCCTAAATAGGGTGGTATGTAATTTACCCTCATCCTCCCTGATTGAAATTTCGAGGAAGTTGATGACTTTGTTACTGAAGTCGAGTGAGAACTGGATGTCATGTGATCGTGCATTAATCCAGAGGTGGAACTCAGATAGTTGTTGCTCATTGCCATGCCATATCATCATGACATCGTCTATGTATCGTCTCCATGACTCAATGCAGCCTCTGTAGGGATTGAGGTCATTGAGAACATATGTGTGCTCATAGTTATCCATAAAGATTATGGCCAGATCTGGAGCAAAACTAGCCCCCATCGCCACGCCTTTGGTCTGGATATAGAAGTCGCCTTGAAAATAGAAAAAGTTCCTTGTCATTGCAATTTCTAAAATGTCCACTATAAAGTCAGTGGGTACCTGGAATGGTCTGGGTCGGTCCTCCAGTACTGTCCTGATGGTGTCAAGTGCCGCTCTTTGGGGGATGTTGGTGTATAGGAACATTATGTCCATGGTGACTAGCATATGGTCATTAGGATTGAAAGGGCGATTGTCCACCAGTTTGATTGTCTGCATAGTATCCCTCAAGTATGCCGTTGTATTTTCTGCAATAGGTTTCAGGAATATATCTATGTATTTACATAAAGGTTCCAGAACTGAACCACACCCAGAGATCATGGGTCTCCCTGGAGGGTTGGTTAAACGTTTATGTACTTTGGGGAGTGTGTTATATCGTGGGCATCCTAGGCTGTTTATTGTTCAGATACTCATACTCCTGTTTGGAAAGGAAACCTTCCTCCAACCCTTTGTCAGGGATCACTCTTATAACTCCAGCGATTTCTTTGTTAGGGTCAGACCTGAGTTTGATGTAATTATCTTCCACTCCTAACTGTGTAAGGATCTCTGTCTTGTAGTCATCCAGACTCTGGATGACAATAGCCCAACCCTTATCGGCTGGTTTGATCACTATGTCCACATTGTTTTTCAGGGATTCTAAAGCTAAGCGCTCTTGTCTGGAGGTCTTATGTTTGATATATTGTCTTTCTGTTAGAACCTTACTGACATCTCTCATGACCACTTGTTCATATGCTAGGATCCTATGTGACATGAGTTGGGGTGGAGGGGTAAAGGTCGAGGGCGGACGTAGTCCTGTGCTGGAAAAAGTAGGTTTGAAGGGTACCTTGTTAAAATAGTGTTTTAGCCGAACCTTCCTGAAAAACTGGTGTAACTCAATCCTCAGGTTAAAGGAGTTAAGTAACGTAGTGGGCACGAATGATAGACCTTTCTCCAATATCTTTCTCTCCTCAGGCTTGAGGACATAATTGGATAAATTAATCAAGGGACTATCTGCCCTACACGGAGGTGGATTCACCACCTGTAGTGCTGCCGTCTGGTCTGAATCTCTCCGTGCGTTTCCTGTGGGAAGTGCACCTGCTTCTTCGCACGGCACCTGCCTCGGTTCCATGTGGGTTCTCTCGGTCTCCTGGGTCGTCCCCAGGGTCGGCCCCTCCCTCGGTATTCTTGCCAATGCCCCTCTCACTGGCTCACTGTGCCCCCTCAGTTCAGACCCAGCTATATGCAAATCAGTCTTGACCCTGTGCCTCTTGGGAACAGTCCAGCCGGAACTGCCAAGCCAAGTCTTCCCTGAACCGGAAACAAACATCCTGGGACCAGATGCTTGTTTCCTGTCCAGGGAAGACATGGCTTGTGCTTGTTTCCTGTCCAGAGAAGATATGGCTTGGCAGTTCGGGCTGGACTGTTCCCATGAGGCACAGGGTCAAGACTGATTTGCATATAGCTGTGTCTGAACTGGGGTGGCGAAGTGAGCTGAAGAACGATGATGGATTCAACCCAGATCTGTGACTGGGGGTGAGTGTCTGAAAAGTTTCAGCGCTCTGTCCATCATCTCCTTGTGTTTGCTTTGTTCACCCTAAGTTGGCAGGGTATGCCCAGACATTTGTCCCTTGTTCAATTTGCCACTGGATTCAAGCTAGCCTGGCTGGTGAGGGCTGTTAGCCCCAAACTGGTCCCAGGATGCTTGTTTCCAGTCCAGGGAAGACATGGCTTGGCAGTTCAGGCTGGACTGTTCCCATGAGGCACAGGCTCAAGACTGATTTGCATATAGCTGTGTATGAATTGAGGTGGCAAAGTGAGCTAAAGAAAGATTATGGTTTCTACCTAGATCTGTGACTGGGGGTGAGTGTCTGAAATGTTTCTGCGCTCAGTCCATCATCTCCTTGTGTTTGCTTTGTTTGCCCTATGTTGGCAGGGTATGCCCAGACGTGGGTCTCTTGTTCACTGTGTCACTGGATTCAAACTACCCTGGCTGATGAGGGCTGTTAGCCCGAAACCAGTCCCAGGATGCTTGTTTCCAGTCCAGGGAAGACATGGCTTGACAGTTCGGGCTAGACTGTTCCCATGAGGCACCTGGTCAAGACTGATTTGCCTATAGATGTGTCTGAACTGGGGTGGCGAAGGGAGCTAAAGAACAATGATGGATTCAACCCAGATCTGTGACTGGGGGGTGAGTGTCTGAAAAGTTTCAGCGCTCCGTCCATCATCTCCTTGTGTTTGTTTTGTTTGCACCAAGTTGGCAGGGTATGCCCAGACGTGGGTCCCTTGCTCACTTGGCCCCTGGATTCAAACTAGCCTGGCTGATGAAGGGTGTTACCCCGAAACCGGTCCCAGGATGTTTGTTTCCGGTTCAGGGAAGACTTGGCTTGGCAGTTCGGGCTGGACTGTTCCCATGAGGCACAGGGTCAAGACTGATTTGCATATAGCTGGGTCTGAACTGAGGTGGCGAAGTGAGCTAAAGAACGATGATGGATTCAACCCAGATCTGTGACTGGGGGTGAGTGTCTGAAATGTTTCAGCGCTCCGTCCATCATCTCCTTGTGTTTTCTCTGTATACTCCACCAACCAGAAACCTGATCACACAGTGAGGTTTCCTTTTTTTTCCTGTTGCAGTTTTAACTCCTCATTTCTAGTTCTGGTGGTCGAAATGTAAGATAATATGGTAATCAGTGCTTTCAGCAGGTGGTTGCTGGTGACTGACATCTGCACCTGTTTATCTCCACCAGTACACTATTAGCCTCACTCAAGTGACAGTACTTAAAGTAGTTGAAAATCTGAAACTAAATCTCATGACATGGTCCAGTTGACAGGACACTGCGTCATCAATTAGCTCTTCAGGCATACTTTGTCTTCTCCAGAAGACTGTGTCCCGCTCCTCCCTAGGGTGATTCCGGCCCCTTCAGAGCTCAAGTGTGTATGTACCACTGCAGTACCTGTAACTCTCCACCTCTGCGTAGCTTCTTGCAATGCACGCTAATTTCTCCTCCAGTGGAGTTCTCTCTGTCTGGCTTGTGTACAGTTAGATACCCTTGGCCTCTGCAGTATCTCACACTGCTTTTGGATTAGCTCCCTGCAGGGTTCTCAATGCCCCAGCATATGCCTTGGCCATATTGGATCTCACTCAGACTGTGAGTTTATGGGAGACATCTGACAGGCCTCTTTTGGAATGGAGGGTGGCAGGTGAGTACTTCCAGGCCTGTGTCCCCATAGACCCCAAACCTGTGTTGTAGCTAAACCCTTAGGTGTTTCCACATTCCCCCTGGGGTCCCAGAGCCCTGGTGCAGATGAGAGAGGGTTGTTCTCATCCCTGGCTTCCCTGAATGTTCCCACAGCAGTGGAACCAGGCTGTGAGGTAGCTGTCACTTGTGCAGGGCCCAGGGCCCCTAAACTCCCCTTTGTGCTGAAAACATTATAAGAAAAAACACATCTGAAGATCTTGCAGAACATGGACTGCATTGATCACATTGGACTGCATTGATCTGGCATTTCATTGTGAGTTGGCTGTTTATGATGATGTCGAGGTTGCGGGCACGGTCTGTCAGTGTTGGTCTGAGTTTGGCAGGACACCAGGTGTCCTTCCACGGGGATGTGTTGTTCCCAAAAATCAGCACTTCCGTCTTGCCGTGTTGAGCTTTAGGCAGTTGGTCTTCATCCAGTCAGTTGCACTCAACATGCCATTGTGGAAGTGGGATCTGGTGGTGGAGGGGTCTTCCATGAGAGAGAGGAGGAGCTGGGTGTCATCTGCGTAGGATATGATATTGAGGCCATGGGTTCTGACGATGTCGGCCAGGGGCGTCATGTATGTGTTGAACAGGGTGGGGCTGAGGGATGACCCTTGAGGGACACCACAGATGATGCTCTTGGCTTCTGAGGTAAAGGGTGTTAGGCGGATTCTCTGGTTGCATCCTGTGAGGAAGGATGCGATTCATTTGAGGGTGTCTCCCTGGATCCCAACTTGGTGGAGCCTCTTGATGGGGGTGTGGTGGGATACGATATAGAACGCAGCAGAGAGGTCGAGAAGCATCAGGGCCGCTGTTTCATGCCAGTTGAGGAGGGTTCTGATGTCGTCTGTGGCAGCGATCAGGCCTCGGTGCTGTCGTTGCCACGGAAACTGGATTGGGAGGCATCCAGCAGGTTGTTTCTCTCTAGTTGTTCAGTGAGCTGATGGTTGATGGCATTCTAAAGGTCTTTGGTGGGAAGTGGAGCAGTGAGATGGGGTGGTAGGTGGAGGTTCTTACGTTCGCTGGGGTCAGGGGTCTTCTGGATATTGTCTGGACTGCCTGAAAATGAAACATTTGTTGGCCAGATTTGCCATGGGCTCAAATTTAGCATATAGGGCAGCAACCATCATCATGTAAGTGAGAGAGGGCCCTGCCTCTTTGAGGCGGTGAGATTTCGGCTACTGCGAGGTGGAGAAGGAACTCTCTCTTCCTCTTTGTCACAATGCCACTGGCATTGAGATAGAGTTCAAGACACCCAACCCACACCTTCCACCTGGGGCTTTGCTTGGAGGGAGGCCCCGTGATGAGGAACAGTTCAATGGCAGGGATTATAGCCATGGCAGATTTAACTCCCACTTGGGGTGGTGTGGGTGTGCTGCAGGCAAGGACTAATCCCTAGAAGCTGAGGAACAGTGAGGGCTGCCTCACACTTCTGCTGCTTAATACAGAGAGTGCATTAATGCTGTAATGAGGGGCAAGCATGGAGTGAGCAGTGACCCAGGCAGGGCATGTGAAGTCAATGAGGGCAGGTACACCACCTGCAGAGTCCTCAGCATGTGGATGGATGGAGGGGCACTGCAGACTCTGGTGGTGTTATCCTGTGGTAGGAGGACATATCACGTGGAATGAGAGCAACACTGTCCTGGCCGTAAATAGGCTGCTGATGCGGGGCCACAGCGGGCAGGAACAGAGATGGATGGCAGCAGAGCAGAAGGTAGGCAGGGCTGCATAGGAGTGCTCATGCTGCCTTGTGGTCTGTCAGCATATGAGAGCAGTTGATGTGGAGAAGGAATAACGCAGGACTCCCGACAGAGGCAAAGGGCTACATCTGATGAAAGTGACTTGTGCTTTGCGGTGCAGCACTTATGTTGCACTGGCCTCATCACCAGTGTTGTGTGCTGGTGAGGCCTGGAATGGGGGCTGAGCAGCTCATGAAAGGATGGCACCACTTAGACATGGGGACATTAAAGAACTGCCCGCCCCGGAAGGGTTGGGCCTTTTTATATCCTTGGGGATATCATGTCCCGAACAATCTAACTGAGACCCTGAGCACAGGATCATGAAAAATCCCACTCTGATGGCCTCATCCTAGTCCATCAGAGTATAGCGCCAACATAACACCATCCACACAAGCATTTACACAGATTGTGATCCCCAACCCCATAATGCAGTCCCTGACAGAAAAAAGTGACATGAAGAGACGTGACAAGGAATGTGCATGACAGAGCAAGGAACTTGTGCACATAACTAACCTAAGAAAAGAGAGAGGGCAGACCCTCGGAGGAGAAGCACAGGACCCATGTGAGAGAATGGGCTTGATATATAGGCTACGATAATAGCCAAGCATTCAGGGGCCTCTTAAAACTGCACTTGATATTCCAATTGCGTTGTAAACACAATTTCCGGAATTTGAGGCATGGAAAAAAGAACGATGCAGTTACTGAAACAAAAGTACATTCCAAGTACTGTGAGGTGGGAGATTGGAGGTAAGAGGAGCTTTGGACTAAAGTGAGGATTACAGTGTTGTATATATGATACCATTTTGTGTGAATCAGTGTGTCATTCACTGTTGGGGATAAGAAATCGCATGACTCACTCAGCACTGGGAAGTCTCTTCTCCTATTCCACATTTTATTGTTCAAAATCTAGGGAACTGTGCATATTTAAAGATGTGCTTTGTCCTTAGCATCCCTGGTGCAGAGCAGAGGGCTGGGTTCAGGCTGGGAAGGCTACATAGGGGACCTCTACTTGCCATGGTAGGACTTGAAAGGATCCATATATAATGGTGTCTTTTGACTAGGGTATGTTGAGCTGCTTCAGGAATTGGAGCACAGGTGTTTAGTATAATAAATAACATTATTTAACCTCTTCATAACTGCACAATCATTTTCTAACTGAAAATCTTAGAAAAAAGGTTTTGTAATTCCAGTTTATGTCACGGAACAGTCACCTTTACTTTCCAGATTTAAAGAGCTTCTAAAATGTTGTTTACTTTGTTAAATGTTGTCACACTTGCAGGATTGAAATACAGCTAGAAAGTCTTAATAGAAAAAATAGTTAGCATTTTTATCCAATGTCATTGTTGTTTGAAGAGCTATGATGAAATACAATATTTTTCGTTGGCTCTCCCTATGCTGCTTTTTGGGTCACAAAGTGGAGCATTGAAATACACCCCATGTAATCATATAAGGGACCTGAATGTGATAAAAAGTAAGGAGGGTGAAAGGGAGAGTGAAGATCAAATCAGATATAGAACAATGAAGAAGGATGACCATTTTTGAAGTAGAGAGAGGTAGGGAGAGTGGAGATCAAAAACAGGGAGGCTGGGACAGGCCAGAAAGGAAAAGGAACAGAGAAGAGTCAAAGAGGCAAAGAGGAGAGCATGAGTAAATTGAAGAAATGTGAAATGTGAAAAAGAATGTGTGGCTACAGAGGCTAGATCATCGATGAGCAGGGCAGTGATTCTTCCTGAGCCACATGTCAGGTTGAGGTGATGCTTCCTTCCTGACACTAGCGGGGACCACCAGTGAATCCACCAAACTAAGACAACCTTAGGATCACTAGATGGTTTTGTATAATTAATAATTCTTTTTCACATTTGATAATTTATTTGTTACACAGTCTTGACTTGCAGCACTAGTTGGTCCTGAAGAAACCTGCTATGCCTCTACATGAGGGTGACTAAGTTGAAACATGTCAACCCCACTCTGACACTAACTGCGCCTATATGCTCTTCCCGCTAGTGCCCTGTTTCTAATCGTGACCCAAGGGTGCACAACTAAAGGGATATTACGTACCTTAGAGCTAGTTCTACTCTCACATCTGTCTTTTTCGCTGCTGTACCCATTGACCTTGAGCTCATCATTGTGGTATTTAGTATACCTTCCTCCACACAAAACATCCCTGAGCTCCCCCCCTCTCAGCGAGGGGGTTGTAGTCTGTGCCGTGACTAGGCATCAAGGCACGATGAGAATCCCAATGATGAAGCATGCCACCTTTGGTGGGTGAGGGATTTCATCTTTTTAAAGGGATACCCCTTACGGCTAGGTCGCTCCTTGTGACAGTTCCACTTGTTTCTTAGGCCCGAGGGTTTCTTGTTTGTGATTTATACATAGGATGGAGAACTAACCCTTGCAGGTCTTTAAATCTCCTCGAACCCCCCCCTTTTATTTGTGATTAAAAATTATAAATAGATAACCTTGCTGCATAATTTGGTCCTTCGTGCAGTATCATTCATAGCTCTGACTATAGTAAAGCTTTCATATTGGTTTAGAGCATGACATGATGATGAAACCCATATTTCACATGGAACCATGAAATATGTTCCATACTTTATGGTGATACTGATTCTGTGGTTATGGTTAGGTCAGAATTTCAATTGAAAAAAGTTTTTTGGTTTTGCTAATAATGTTGTCACCATTTGACAAATGCTCATGAAGCTTTACAAGAAAAAAATGTGTTCAGGTTAGGTTCAGAATGGCAAGCTTTATGGAGATCTTTGTGAATAAAGAGTGGCCAATATAGCAGTGTTTCCCTTTCTAGCTCCCAAAGTTATGTTTGCTCTCTTTGAGACCATCTCTGACTGGGTAAACTATAGTGATATCTTGACAGATAAAAAGGTGGTAAAAGGCTGTACAAAATGTCATTTCCTAATAACTTATAATAACTGAGGCAGCCTTTTGAATATTTCCATTACATTTTACACATATTTAGCATGTAAGTCATCTGAGGGTATAGCAGGTTTCGTCTGATCCATCAAGGAGGGTGCAAAAATAGAAAGGGGCCAAACATGTTTTTATGTGTTGGTAACTTTGATTCTGTTTAATGAATCTGCACATAATATGACAGGCTGTAGCAAGGTAAGCCCAGTGTAGGAATATCAATTTTCATGCAGGCCCAATGGGGAGGGTGGGGGTCAAAATTTAAAAGTGGGCAAAACATATTTAATTGTTAATAACTTTGATGAAGTGTCATTGATATGCACAATTCTTGGATAAGACCTGTTCACAAGCCTGTTCACAAAGGTAACTTACACCTTTAAGTAAGTTTACACTTTTGTGTAAGTTTACTACTTTTCGGTATTCTCAAACTGCACTTTGTAGTAACTTACAATCTTGTAGTATGTCCAGCACTACACGTGTTCAACCACTGGTACTGCCACACCCTCCTATAGAAAAAAATGGAGTGAATCATATGGCCAACAAAAACAGGTTCAGTAAAAGAAGGCAAAAATCTGGAGAAATGCCAGTCAAAATATGGTCATTTCAAACAACATCAGAGTACCCGTTTATCAAACTCTAAATCAGGCCCTTAGGTGCTATTTAGTGAATTAGCAAGACAATTTGCAGTGTGTTTTTAAGATAGACACAGACCTTGTTTCAGTGAGATTCATTAAGTGGGAGTAAATGTAAAAGGATGGTCAAAAAAATCTTTGCTTTATTAATAATATTGCTGCCAATTCATACATCTACCAAAAAAGAAGCCTGGGCTCTCTTTGGATGTTTTCAGAAATAATTCAAACAGCATCTGCCTTCTTGCTGGGGAGCAGACACACAGGCATCTTTACACCAGAGAGGAGCCTAGACACAATGGGCCCGAGTCACAAGGGTAAACTTAGACCAAAAGTCTAAGTTTACGACTTTCAGTATTCACAAAGGGAAACTTAGACGAGAATTCTAAGTTTACAACATTCAGTATTCAGAAAGGTAAGTTACGAGTAATATCTTTATGTCAGCACTCGGGCGGAGTTCCCGCACTCAAAGCAGAATGCAGAGAATCCGCCCAAGTGCAGAAACTCCACCGCGAGTGCAGAAGCAATGGTACTACTCGTAATTTACATTTGTGAATACCTAAAGTCGTAATTTTAGGGCCTGATTCCCAAAGGTAAACTTAGCTGTTTGGTCTAAACTTAGACCGATCGTCTAAGTTTACGACTTTGGGAATTCACAAAGGGTATTTATGAGTACTATCTTTATGTGCGCACTCTGGGCAGAGACAGCCCAAGTATGGATATAAAGATAGCACTCCTGCATGCTTATGGTTTCAGAAATGTCCGGGACCGGTAGGTTCCTCTAGGTGACAGCTGATTCGGATCCCAAATACTGAAGACATTCCCAATGTAACCTTTCCCATCTAACACATTCCCCAGTTACTGGTGTATAGATCCCTACTCAAACGCATGGAAATCTTACCCATGTCTGTTATCCTTACACCCTGAAGTCCTAGAGAAACATTGAATTGGGTCACACCTTGACCATGCATTTGTTCCTTGTGAGAAGTACTGAAATAAACAATCATGTTTTGGCGAACAGATGTTGAAACTCTGACTAATGTCTTGTTCAGTGTGTTGTGATGATATCTGTGACCAAAAGACAAGTACGCTAAAACATGATTTCACTTGCAACTACTTTCCGGATTTCCAAAATGCAGTTGTTTTGCTTTTGTGAATCAGAACCTATAAACCCCATACGTGACTGGTACAGCAAGGCTCAGAACACCAAGAGGAATAAAGGTATGGGTTAAGCCTTGTCAGGGATATCTTCATGTGTGAGGGAGTCCCTGAGGGGTTTACTGTGTTTTGGGGAAAAAATCACTCTGATTAATGTCATGTTCACAGTGTTCTACTAGTCAACAGCCAGAGACAGGGAGGTTTGGCTTGGGCTAATCAATTCATTAGCTCATTACGACTTAGAAGATGTCTACGTACTGATTATGAGATTTGCGGATGGGGTACTCCATCACAACATAACATTTATCCTGTCTACGTTATCCCAAGTGCAATAGACTATAAGCCACTTGTAACAAGGTGAATAGGATATTTATCACATTTATGATAAATTAACCCATTCATCCACCTCTAAATTAGGCCCATATTTTGTATAACAGGGATATGGTAGCCTGCTGGGGCCAGCAGACAACCATATCTGTGATTGTCTTTGAATAAAGAAAAGGCACTCTATTTTCCTTGAAGGAAATGTGACTGCATAAAAAAGTTTACTTTTTGTTCGTTTAAGAGATGGCAGTAGTCTCCTGTCCCACCAACTGCTCATAGGGAATACTACCTCACTGGTGGTGTTGGTAAAATATCAATGTTTTGCATCTGCAATTTTAGTGCAAAACATTGATACAATGGATGCAGATTCAGTATTTGGTAGGGGCCTTACTACATGCCACTTCCATATACCAAATCGTAATCTATTCGGAAGCCCATTTTAGACTCCTAAACGGGATTAGTACATAAGAAAACGCACTTTAACAGTTGAAAACACCACATTGGAGTGTTTGCAACTTTTATAATGTTTAGTACATCTAGTCCTACATTCCCTAGAGAATTACACACATATTTAGTACTACTAACTCCACTTTGTGGGACAACTTTCCATGTTAGCATTCTGCAATTTATCCATTCGAGAAAAACAACTATGGGGTTCATTATGATATTGGGCGGACTTACATCTGCCCAACACTGTAGGGGTCTGGTACCGCTCGACCTTGGGTCGGCGGTTCCGACCTCAGTATTAGGATGTGACTGTCCTAACATCCATTTTATAATGGCAGCTTGTTCGGTGGGCGGAAAAGGCCCGCAGCACAAGCTGCCATTGTAAAATGGATGTTTTTAAACATCCCTGCACCGTGTGGCGGGCACCGCACACGCTGCAGGGATGTTTAGGGGGCACAGGCCCCATAGCGAAGGGCCAGGGGGTAAGGGGGCCCTGCTCGGGCCCCCAAAGAAACTTTCCGACAGCCTTTCCATGTCAGAAAGGCTGACATGAAAAGGCTGTTGGAAAGTGCCATCATGATCCCGATGTCTGAGCTGAGCCTGGCTCCGCCCTCATTAGGGGATTATGGTGGCTTCCTACACTGAAGTGCATCGGAATCCCCCCAAGGTTTCACTCCAACCACCATCATCCTAATACGGCAGTCGGACTGAAACCTACAATATCAGGGGAAAGCCGCCAACAGCTGGTCGGAGGCTTTCCACCCAAAATCGCAATCGGGCCCTAACTATTGAGCAAAACTGTCATGCGCAGCTTGTATAGGTAAGAGCGGTGGGGCGGGGGAGAATTTGACAGACAACGTAATAGGGAAAATGGAATAAAAAAATAAATAAAACCATTTACCTTGCGCTTGCCGCATCTCCGACTGGGCGATGTGGCGAGCGCAAGGTAAGTGGTTTTATTAATTTTTTAATTTTATTTCCCATATTCCGTCGTCTGTCGACTTACCACTGTCCTGTCTCCCTCCCCCGCCTTGCCCCACCGTTCTTGTATGTACTGGCAGCGCCTGAAAACTGTTGCCAAATTTTGAATATCTCTTCATTTTTTATTATTTTTTCATGCTGCCATGAGATACATATGAATGATTTGAACCAATACGTGGCCCTGAATATGCCGAAAAAACACAGATAGTCTGTATGAGTGCACAGACACCAACAATGCACAAGACCCCAGTTTGACTAACTGAATCAAAGAGAAAAAGCAAGTTACTTCCCTTAAAAGTGATACTCACTAACACACATGAAGCTTTCTATTTAAAAGTAAATAGGGCTCAGTTTGCCTTTTTTGTGTTAAAATATATTTACATATTTCTTAAAATCTATTCATGCTCACTGTTATTTCTATGTAACACATTAACTCATAGCATATTGAATGACTGCAGTTCATCTTTCTTTTTGTGATTTTAAGAACTTAGGGGCATATTATCAAGAACGGCATTAAAATTAACGCCGGTTTAGCGGCAGAAAACTGCCGCTAAAGCGGCGATAATGGGCTTGATAATATGCCCTGGAGAATTCCAATAGAAGCTCATGTTCACACCAGAACTGCATTCCGCATATTTGACATTGCGGCGGGTGCTGCTTATAGCAGCACCCGCTGCAATGCCAAATTGCCATGTCGTGCATTTCTATGCACAACGTGGCAGGCACCGCGCGGTGCCTGCCACCTAGTGCATGGAAATGGAGGGGGGTACCATGGGTATCCCCCAAGTGCAACCCCCACCCCCACTGGGGGCCCACAACGGGCCCCCAAAGCACATTCCCGCCAGATGCCGCCATGGAAAGGCCTTTAAAACCCTGCATCATGATATGGATGGCGGTGCCTGCTAGGCACCGCCACCATATTGTGCCCCAGTTCCGCCCGGCCAGCAATCGGAACGATTGCCGACCGGCGGAAAAGCGGCGGAAGCACTTTGCGTCCGCCGCGATACCCCCGCCATTATAATATGGCGGGGGGTAAATCGGGTGGCGATGGCGGGCGGATCGCCACCGCCTGGCCGGCTATGGCGATCAGCCCGCCATCATAATCACCCCTTTGGTTTGGTAAATCCTAACACTATATTTTACAATGTGTTATGTAATGACTTATAATTCTAAAAAGTTACACTTGCTATACCTGTAGCCAAGTTCCTTTGGGCCATGTGGATGCCGCGCAGCAAGTCGTTACCCCCTGTCTAATTTGCTCCTGGATAACACATTTTATGGTATTCAGACAGAATATTGAGTTTTAAATATTGGGAGACAAGAATATTGTGTCAGAAATATCATGATGGAAATATAGACAGCAAGAATAACGATGTCAAGAATATTGATTTTAGGAAAGTAATATCGATTTTTAAAATATCGAAGTCATTAATATTATTTGCAAAAATATTGTTGTTTAAAATATAGTTATTTAAATTGTTGTTATGTATGTTAGTATATATTTTAAATGTATATGGTGTAATTCTTTGTATAATTATTGTTTATGTCTTTTTAATATATTTGTTAAATTTTTAGGAGTTATTAAATTTGATTTAATTACATTTTGTGTTGTTTAGTTCCATAGAGAGTTGTGGGTTTTCATAGGGGTATAGGGTGGGAAGTAATTTAATTATTATAAATGTAGGACTATTTTTTATTTTAAATTATTACTTTTAGTGATATCTAATGCTAATTGTGTTATTATTTTTTTATCTACATTTTATATGTGGGTTTTGGGGTTTATAGGGGTGAATGGTGGGTAGTAATTTATTTTTAATTAACTTTCAATTAATTGTTCATTAATATTAATTCATTAATTAAAAAATAAAAATGATATTTGTATAATTATTTTTTTTTGTTTGTGGGTTTATAGGGTTAAAGATTGGGAAGCAATTTAATTGTAATTATTTAATAAGTATTTGTTGGTTAATAATAATTAATCAATTGATAATTAATTATGTTAATTGGTTAATTAATTTATTTGGTTGCGGGTTGTGGGGTTATATGGGTACAGGGTGGGAAGTAATTTATTTTTAATTTGTTATCATTTAAGCTTAATTATTAATAATTAATTAATTGATAATTAATTATTTAATTGTTTAATTCAATTATTTTAGGTGTGTATTGTGGGGTTTATAGGGGTAAAGGGTGGGTAGTAAATCAATTTTAATTAATGAATAATTAGTTGTTAAATACTATTAATTATTTAATTGACAATTAATGATTTTAATAATGTACTTATTTATTTTTTTGTTTTTTAGGTGTGGGTTACAGGGTTTATTGAGGTAAAAAGTGGCAAGTTAATTAATTTTAATGAATGAATATTTAGTTATTAATCAACAATATTTAATTGATAAATAATTTTGTTAATTGTGTCAATACATTTTTTGTTTTAGATTTTATATGGTGGATGTGGGTTTTGTAGGATTTTGGGGTGGGATTAAATTAACTTCAAGTAATTAATATATATTGTTTTAATTATTATTAATTAATAATTAGATAATGTATTATGTTAATTGTGTAAATAAAATTTGCTATTGTGGGATGTATATTGATTATAATTAATTAGTAATTAATATTTAATTAATGCTAATTAGTTTGCTAATAAATATTTATATTCATAGTGTAAATATTTTTTTGTTTTAAAGAAAATTTTTGGGTGCAGGTTGAGAGTTTTGTGGGGATATACAGTGGGGAGTAACTAAACTAAATTAAATTAATATAATAATTTATGTTTGTTAAAAAATACGTTTTAAATAAAAAAGTTTATTTGTATGAAAATTATTTTTGTATTTTATTTATAATAAGATTTGTAGGCATTTGTGTTATGTATTTAGAGTTGTAATATGTTTTTTTAATAGTAAATATATTTATATATTTTTCCACATATTTATATTTTTTTAATTTAAAGGTTTTCGAAGTCATTTTATTTTGTTCAAGATGTTTTGTTGCATTTTATTGTTGCACTAATTGGAGTGGGAATAGTAAATTATACTTCCCCACAATCCAACACTTTCCCTACTGTTGTACTGATTGGAGTGGGAATAGTAAATTTTACCCCTCTGCCATCCAACACTTTCCCTACTGTTGTACTGGCTAGAGTGGGAATAGTAAATGTTACCCCTCCGCTAGCCAACACTTTCCCTACTGTTGTACTGACTGCAGTGGGAATAGTAAATGTTACCCCTATGCAATCCAACACTTTCCCTACTGTTGTATTGACTGGAGTGGGAATAGTAAATTTTACCCCTCCACTATCCAACACTTTCCATATTCTTGTACTGACTGGAATGCGAATAGTCAATTTTACCCATGTGTATTGGAACAGTTTCCCTACTGTTGAAGTGGCTGGAATGGTTATAGTAAATAAAACGTATCTACAATTAAATATTTTTACTACTATTGCATTTACTGGAGGGACATTTGCAAATTTTACCAAGTTTTGTTATTTTTGTGTTACGTGAAATGTTTTTTACATATTCATTATACTACTCTGTGTTGTTTTGTATAGATTGTAGTGGGAATAGTATATGTATTAAATGTTATATTTTATATATTTTTTATATTGTTATAATTTTTATTATTATGATTTTGTTTATTTAACATTTTAATATTTTTAATTATTGATTTTTTTATGTGTGAAATATGTTATACTAAATTTTAAGAATTTTAAGTCGCTTAGGGGGTCATTACGATGGCGGGCGGACCCAGTCCGCTGCCATCGCAACGGAGAAAGGGACCGCCCGCAAGCGGTGCGGTGGTCCCGCTGTGCGTATCATGATGCCACCGTGGTGGTGGCATCCTCCATTCCCAGCAATGTGGCGGGCGGTGCTCACAGCACCGCCCGCCACAATGCTGGGAATGCACTGTGTGCATCGTCATGCACAAGGTGACAGGCACCGCGAGGTGCCTGCCACCATGTCCATGACAATGCAGGGGGATACCATAGGTACCCCCCATGTGCACCCCCCACCCCCCCAATACCCTGGGGGCCCGCAAAGGGCCCCCGAAAGCAAACTCCAACTGGTTTCCATGGCGGGTCTCCGCCATGGAAAGCCCTGCACTGCTGCCCATGATAATATGGATGGCGGTGTCTAGCAGACACTGCCACCATATCCAGCACCTTTTCCGCCCAGTCGACTGATCGACCGGCGGCAAACCAGCGGACGGTCTTGCCGTCCGCCTGGGTCCCCACCGCCATACTAATATGGTGGTGGGGAAATGTGAGGCGGGCGGTGGGAAAAAGCGGGTGGATCGCCACTGCCATATGGGCGGTGGCGATCCGCCCGCTATCCTAATGACCCCGGGTCATTACGATGGCGGGCGGACACAGTCCGCCTGCCATCGCAACGGAGAAAGGGACCGCCCGCAAGAGGTGTGGCAGTCCCTCTGTGCATATCATGATGCCACCGCCACCGTGGCGGTGGCATCCTCCATTCCCAGCATTGTGGCGGGCAGTGCTCACAGCACCGCCCGCCACAATGCTGGGAATGCACTGTGTGCATCGTCATGCACAAGGTGACAGGCCCCCGAAAGCAAACTCCGCCTGGCTTTCCATGGCGGGGTCTCCGCCATGGAAAGCCCTGCACCGCTGCCCATGATAATATGGACAGCGGTGTCTAGCAGACACCGCCACCATATCCAGCCCCTTTTCCGCCCGGTCGACTGGTCGACCGGCGGCAAATCGGCAAACCTGGGTCCCCACCGCCATACTAATATGGCGGTGGGGAAATGTGAGGCGGGCGGTGGGAAATAGCGGGCGGATCGCCACCGCCATACGGGCGGTGGCGATCCGCCCGCTATCCTAATGAGCCCCTTAGTTTTTTTTATTTAATTAGAATGGTTTGTTTTGTAAAGATCAAATTTTATTAGTATATGCATATATATATATATATATATATATATATATTTACGATGCAGCGGGCGGGGCGATCAGGCGGATGGACCGTCTGTGTCCCTTCGGATGTCAGTGCATCGTAAGGCATCCTAATCCCCTAATGGCAGCGGAGCCAGGCTCGGCTCCACCGTCAGGATTATGATGGCACTTTCCGCCTGCCCTTTCATGGTGGTCCGCCCGCCATGAAAAGGCAGGAGGAAAGTGACCTTGGGGTCCCCCAGTAGGCCCCTTCCTCCCTGGACTTCCGCTATGGGGCCTGGGGGCACCAATGGTGCCCCCCTAAACATCCCTGCACTATGTGACCGGCACCGTGAGGTGCAGGGATGTTTCAAAACATCCATTTTACAATAGGAGCTTGTTTGCGACCGCCCTATGGGTGGTCACATCGTAATACTGTGGGTGGAACCGCCAACCTAAGGTCGGGCGGTTCCAGACCGATACGGTGTCGGGCAGACGCAAGTCCGCCCAACAACGTAATTAGGCCCTTAATTGTTTCTTTATGATCACAGGGTACTAACTTTATTATATTTTTTTCTGAACAATGTGAATTAAAGTACTGTGTAGAACTGTCTTTGATGTACTTCAACTGATTACATCTTCTTAATATAGGCGCTGGGGACATTGCACCAGACAATGATACTGAACCATTTGCTAGCAGAGGACGGCAGGCAATCAAGAATCCAATCCTCCTCCAAGAAACTATCGTAGTGGCCCACACTGCTCAACAAATAGAGGAAGAGGAGGAGCAGGAGTTGGTCAAGAAGGAGGAATACCTAGGAGAGGAGGAGGGCATTGTTGCCCACAAACAGAACATCTCCACAGGTGTATGGACAGCAGTCTGCTTCTAAAATCAGTTCTGAGGATTGCCAGTCCAAAGTCATTAGCTAAGCAGCCATGAATGGTAGATATACTTACGCAAGACTCACCACTACACAGCCTTGAGTTAACAGGTACCTCTACACAGTCTCTTACACACTCCACCCATGTGGGTGCATCGTTGGTCTTCTCTCATTCCTCTGAGGGAGAGAACTAGGGGGGGTGAATAATTCCACTCTGCCGGCAGAATTTGCAGAGTTTTACCCACTCTTTGTTCTGCTTGGAATGTGGAGTTTTTGGCAAAACTCCTCCAACTGCCGTGTGGCTGAGCTTTTCTCATGCGCAGCCCACCAACAATAAGTTGGCAAATGCGAGCGAGAATTTGCATCCCCTAGTGCGATTTGTGGCCACTATAGTTCCTCCCGGCAAGTTTTCTGAACGCAGGAGCTTGCAAAAGGTCGCACCTGTTCACATTGAGAAAGCTGCCACTCAAGTTGAAAATCTACTCAAGTAGCAGAAAGAGGCAACACCCTCTGGCACGCTGCGTGGTGCTGTTTGGACTGGTTTTCAGAATGGAACAAGCTCCCAGTGCTAAATATCAGTGCGAGTAGTACCACATGACGAATTCCACCCTCTCGCAGAACTCTGCGGAATCTCACAGAGTTTGTATGTAACTCTATGGAATTCTGTGGAGTGAGACTCTGCGAAGTCAGCTCACCCCTTGAGAGAACACCCCTAGTGAGGAACAGGTATCCACCATTCATGTTTCCCCCCCCGACAACCGACAAGATGGCACTTACTCGCCATGATGGACAACATGCTGACCATCTAACTTTATAATTAATATCTATCATGGTTGGTACAAAAAGTATCCTTTCCACAGTTTTAGTTCAAAATGTACAATACACTTTTAGTGTAAACTATTTACCTCTTGAATCCATAACTCGTCACATATATTTTGACATTAGATACATCATAAGTTTTACAATTGAACATATAAACCTACCCAAGCACTCTTATCATTCATATTCATAATTCTGTCAGGAAGTGTTCAGTTCACTGAGGTGCATTATCTTCATTTCAATGTCAAATTCACATTACAAATGTTAATCTGTATACTCTTCTTTGAAAAACGATACTATTGGCCTAATTACAATATCGGTCAGAAAGCCTCCGACTGCTAGTCGGAGGCTTTCCAACCAACATTGTAGGTTTAAACTCCGACTGCCGTATTACAATGACGGGGTTGGAGTTTAAACTGGCCGGAGAACTCGACTTGGATCTGATGGGCTCAAGGAGCCCGTCGGCCAGTTTAAAAGGCCTTATAATCCTTAAGGGACGGTGTTCCCGCCGTTGGGATTATAATGGCACTTTCCGACAGCAGTTCCATGTAGGTCTTTCCGACATGGAACAGCAGTCAGAAAGTGTCTTTGGGGGCCACTAGCAGGGCCCCCTTCCCCCCTGGCCCTCCGCATGTGGCCTGCACAATGAGGTGCCTGCCACACGGTTCAGCGATGTGTAAAAACCTCCATTTTTCAATGGGAGCTTGTAATGCGGGCGGTCTCGGCCCTGTCGTGTTTAGGTCCCCGAACAGATGACACAGACACCTAAATGCAGGTATGTCTGATCATTAATTCTTTAACCTCTTCTCTTCACGTCTATCCTCCTTTCCTTCATCTCCCCCTGCCCCTCCTCTTCCTCCTTCCTATTTCCGGTTCCCCTTTTCTTATTTCGTTTAGTGGTGGGTCCTAGTGCCGCACACATGAGTCTGCCACATCATTACATCTCACCCCTACGTACACAAATTGGTCGCAACCTTAGGCAGAACGAAAAAACACAAAAAAAAACATAGTTGTGGTTCTTCAATGAGATGGGTAGGTCTTCGACAAGTACGCTGTGGCCTGCGGGCTACATCTTGGTTAGATTTCTCGCCTTCAGCCGAAGGGAAGAAGACGTGAACTCACTGCTCAGCACTTAAGTGTCCTCCATATTTGCACTTTCTAGTGCAGATGCTGTCTCTCTGATGGTTGGCGCACATCTGTGAAAATATGCAACATTCCTTGTTATTCTCTTGTCATCTGAGGCAGCCGTGATCATGGTCCCCTTTGGTTTTGTTACCAGCAGTGGATGAGCATGGTATCGACTGTCAGTTTTTCTTTGTTGCTCTTGCCAGACAAGTACCCAGTCTCCTTCTTTGATGATTGATGTTTTGGCTCTCCGATGACAGTCTGCATATTCTTTCATCTTGGCTTTTCTGGATCTGTCCACTGCTGCTAATTCTTCATGTTCTGAATCTTGATGAACACAGCCAGCTGAATCTTCCCATGCCGGAATTCTTGTGTGCGCAGTGCGGCCTAGCATCTATGTAGCTGGACATTTATCTGTGGTATTGTGTAGTGTGGTTCAGTATGCTCGTAATACCTCATTTAATGCCGTTTGGATATCTCGCCTTGACAGTTCAGCTTGCTGTATGGCCTTCTTCAGGGTGGCCATCTTGCCTTGACAGTTCAGCTTGCTGTGTGGCCTTCTTCAGGGTGGCCATAAATCTCTCTACCATCCCATTGGCCTGTGGCCAAATGGGAGTGCTTTTCCGATGTCTGAAGTTGAGATGGTTGGCAAATGCAGCAAATTCATGTCCGTTGAACGGAGGCCCATTATCTGTCTTAACTACTTTAGGTATTCCCCATGCTGCAAAGGCTTCATCCAACACTGGTATGGTGGTGGCTGCTTTGGTTGATGATATCAGGTGAGCAATTGGAAATCGGGAATATTCATCCATTATGTCAAGAATGTATTTGCTTGATCGTAATGGACCAAAGAAGTCTACTGCGACATGTTGCCAGACGCCATCCGGCAGTTCTGACATTTGTAGAGGGGAAGGTGACTCTTCTCGACCTACTAACTGACACTGCGAACAGTCTTTCAGCGTGACTTCAACCATTTGATCAAGATAAGCGAACCAGACTGCTTCGAGCAAACGCTTTCTTGGTAGCCACGATACCTCTGTGCCTTTCGTGTGCCAGATTTAAGACCCCCTGACGTAGCTGTTTCAGACTGATGATCCTTTTGTCTCTTAGCAGAAGGCCATCTTCAGCAATAGACAAGTCGTCTTTTACATGCCGAAAGGATGTTAATTCGTGGCTGTCAACATGTTGATTGTGTCCTGGTTCTTCTAGGTGTCGCCATCTGTTTGTTTGGATGCGATGTATCACATCCTGCAAGGTGGCATCTACTGCTGTGGCTTCAAGAATCGCTTCTAGAGGGACTGCAGGTGGTTTTGCTTGAGCAACAACAAAATGTTTATATTCCTCTGCTAAAGATTGCTTTGTGCTTGAGGATATTTTGGGGTGTCTCATCATGTAATCAGCTGGATTTGCTGCTTTTCCAGGCTTGTGAATGATTGTATAAGTATATTCTTGAAGACGAATGCCCCAGCGCTCTATTTGGGGTGGCATCTTGGCTCGAGGATTTCCGAATATGGTTATGAGGGCCTGATGGTCTGTGATGAACGTAAAGTGTTTACCATAGATAAAGATATGAAAGTGCTCACAGGCCCTGACCACAGCCAAACTTTCCTTCTCAGGCTGGGAGTACGCCTTCTCGGTGTAAGTCAGGCTGCGGCTGGCGTATGCTACTATGTGACGTTGATCACTTTCTTTATCGTATTGGGCCAGAATGGCTCCAAGTCCAACAGGGCTGGCATTCACAGTGATTTCAGTCTTTCGACGAGGATTGAAGTAGGCCAGATTGTTGGCTGACTCAGCAGATGCTTTGATCGAGAGAAATGCTTGAGCTCATTGTGTTGTCCATTTGAATACGTGACCTTGTTTAGTTAGTTCCCTCAGGGGATAACTGAAGGTGGCATAGTCCTTGATATAACAGGCGCAGTAGCTGGCCATTCCTAGAAATGATCGAAAGTCTCCAACCTCTCGAGGTCGAGGTGTGTCATTTAACGCTGCAACCTTTTCAGGGTCTGGTCTCATTCTTGCGCCAGAAAAAGCTGCCCATAGAACTTCAATGTTGATTTGTGAAATTCACATTTAGCTTTGCTAAGGGTTAGGTTTGCTTCCAAGAGAGCGTGGCATACCTGATCCAGTGGTTTGTTGTGTTCCTGTACAATCGCGCCAAACACAAGGATGTCGTCACTGTAGTTGAGGGTGTTGGGAATGTGATGAATGACCCTTCTGATCGCCTCTTGAAAGATCTCAGCAGCAGAGGAGACTCCAAAGCTGAGCCGTTTGTATCTGAATAGGCCTTGATGAGTCGAGAAAGTGGTGATGTACCTTGAACCTTCGTGAAGTTCAAGCTGGTGGTATCCTTTGTTAAGATCCAGCTTAGAGAATATTTTTGCCCCATTTAGTGACGTGATCAAGTCACTGATGTGGAGTCCCGGATGTCTTTCCCTTTCAATGGCGGTATTTGGAGCTCTCATGTCAACACAGAGACGCACTTTACCATCAGATCCTTTTTTTGGTACTATGACTACTGGAGATACCCAGGGAGTGGGCCCCGATGTTCTCTCAATGATGATCCTGTAGCTCATCCTCCACAGACTGTTGAAGATGGAACAGTACTTTCCTGTGATACTGAGCTATGGGAGTCACACGCTCATTATTGTGCAGACGAACTTGACAGTGAGCCATTTTTCCCAGTCCTGTGAATAGTTTTGGAAATTTGTGAATTATGTTGGGTTCATCATCTACTCGGTATAGTATCTCGACCAGTTGAAGTCATTCAGCTGCAGGTAAGCTGAGAAGACAGTCTGCTTCTGGACCCTCAATAACATGAATGCAAGCTGGAATGGTTCTATCTTTGTACGTGAGGGATGTCTGAAATTGTCCTAGACAAGGAAGGGGTTCTTTAGACATCCACGTGTAAACCCGCACAGCAGCTTTGTGCAGGTGGGGTTGTGGATTCATTTTGTTGTACTCTGCAACTGAAATGTAATTGAGGGATGCTCCACTATCCAGCACAAACTTGGCCTGGTGTTCTCCCATTTGGAGATGCAGTTGTGGGTATTTCTTTAGTCTGTTGGGATCTGCAACCATACAGACTTATTCCTCGCTATCTTGAGACACGGGCGTTAGAGACCTTGACTCCCGGGATTCTGAGCGTCGCGACCTGTAAGTGACATGTGAATAGAGGCTTGATCGTGACGAGCTGGTGGAGGTGTCCCTTCGGTCACGTACTGCTTTTGCATAATGGCGGGAGCTGGATTCCCTTGACTTTCTGTGAGTGTCTTTGTGTGCTGCCCTGCAAACCTTCTCGAAATTATTTTCTTTGCCACATTGTCGACATTTCTGACCTGAGGTGGGACACTTCTCAGTGTGTGGGAAGTCTTGTCCACAGCAATAACATTTTAGCTGACGCTCCCGTCTCTTGTCGACACTGTTGGGACTGCGATGATAACTTACTTGTTGAGGGTACCCCTTGGACTTGGATGTTTGTCGATCAGCAGAGGAGTGACTTTCCTTGTGGCAAGATTGAAGTCGGAAAGCTTGTTCCAGTTTTTCAACTTTCCCAGCTTCCATTTTCTGCGCATGTTCTTCTGCTTAATCATTGACTCTTGTCATTTCTTCAATTTCATCCAAGGAGTAGCTTTTCTTTAGGAGACGTCTGCGCAGAGACTCTGATTAACATCCTTCGATAATTCGTAAGCGCAGAGCATCTTCAATCGTGAAAATGTCTAAAGCACAGTAGCGTGCTAGCCGTTTGAGACGCAAAATGAACTCTCCCATGTATTCATCTTTTTCTTGGGAGGCCAGATTGAATGTGTAATGTTCACAATCAATGTTCCGTTTGTGTAGAAATTTTCTGTTGAGAGCCTCGCGAACGTCTGGATAAGACGACGCAACATCAGCCGGCAGTTCCTTGATGATTTGGCCAACGTCTTGTCCGACGAGGTTGCGTAGTGCAATGAGCTGCTGATCAGAATCAGAAACTTGAGAGCCTTTCATGAAATCTCCAAAATCTTCTAGCCATTCCTGTCAACGAAGACCCATACCACCACCGGATTCCAGGGCCAGTGGTTCCGATGGGTGCAGATAAGGAACTCCCAGGATGGCAGTCCTGTGCCCCACCTGCGATGACGAGGTAGGGGCCTCTCGCCTGGTTCCCCTTGTTGGAGAGTCGTGACGTTGGCTTGAAGACGCAGAAAGGGACATCTTTACAAACATGCGTAATCAGAGTTGTCACCACAAACTGGTCAAAAACGAGTTAGTATCTTGGGGTGAGGAAAAGTTCATGAAATAAGTCACTCAGGACCACGCAGTGCAGGTCGTAGTGGTGTCCTGTAATTATTTATGGAGAAAATGGTTGAAGTGCGAGCATGCGTCCCATGCAGGTGAGGAGAATGACAAAGGAAATGCCCTGCGGTATGAATAATCCAGTAAGTAAAGTTCTGTTTGATTATTTTTTCTTTTTTTTGCAGGTTGTCTGACTTCAAGATGGCCACCCTTGGTGTCTGGCAGCCTATTAGATGGCCTGCCTGACTTCAACATGGCCACCGGGGAAGCTGTCTTCTCGCATGACTTCAAGCTCTGTATCCCAATTGCAGAGGCTCATCGGGAGGCAGCAAGCACAGAGCTACTCTCACCAGCTGGCAGGCAGTCAAGCAGGCAGCTGCCAAGAAAGGCATGCGACTGGGTTGGGCTCCCAAAGTAGGACGCAGAACTAGCGTAGGCTGAAGAGAAGAGTGCACATGCCCAGGGTAGGCTCCTGAATGTGTGGCGCCGCAACAACGCACCGTAGCAGCAGTCTTGCGCGACTGGGGTGGACTCTCAGGTCGCTTAATGGTGAAATGATCCGCTCCTCCGTGGAGTGGACACGCAGTTTGGTGTGGGCTCCCCAACACAGCGGCAGTTAGACTCGACTGGGGTGAGCTCCTGGGATCGCGATGCAGCAGATTGGACCGCTTTGTCAAGTGCACGAAGGGTGAGGGGCCAGCAGGGGTCCGGCGACCACCCATGTTGCCAGTTGTCGTGTTTAGGTCCCCGAACAGATACGTAAATGCAGGTATATCTGATCTTTAATTCTTTAACCTCTTCTCTTCACATCTATCCTCCTTACTTCCTTTCTCTCGTCTCCCCCTGCCCCTCCTCTTCCTCCTTCCTCCTGCCTATTTCCGGTTCCCCTCTTCTTATTTCGGTTAGTGACAGGTCCTAGTGCCCCACCCATGAGTCTGTCACATCATTGCAGGCCTGCCGCACAAGCTCCCATTGAAAAATGGAAGTTTGCGACTGCACCATGTGCGGTCACATCTTAATTGAGGCGTTGGAACCGCCGACCTGAGGTTGGTCGGTTCCCCATCCGCAGCAATCTCAGTCGGATGCAACTCCGAGCAACATCGTAATCAGGGCCTATGTGTTCATGCTGGCTATGTTAGACATTAACACATCCAGTGAGGGGCTGGCATGGTCTAATCCTACTCTCTGGGGGGGGGGGTAATTTTTTCCAACATTAGTCTAATGTGTGTGAGAATATTCATGCAATGGGGGCTACTCTTCATGAAATAGCTCCTCCCTTAAAGGACACCCTCAGATGATTGACAGGCAGACCTGTGACCTGGATAACTTTGCAAAATGTTTCCAAGACATGGAAAAGATGCATATGAACATCTGGCATTGTCCATAAAGATGATATGGGCAATAAGCAAAACATGTCAATGTTTTCCTTATGGTCAATGCATGCAGAAGCTTCTACAGTGTTACTTGAACCTAGGAGAGGCACACCAGCTGCCAACCAAACATTTCGGCGGAAAACACCTGCACCACCTCCACCACTTCAACCTTAACCATTTCAAACTCAACCACCACCAACTCAGCCACCCACAAGACAATTACACACTCATGCAATCTTGCCACCACAATTGTGTAGGCTGAGTAGTAGGTTAAACCCTTCACAGTGACTTTTGTTTATGTAAATTTCACTAAATCTCTGGAAAGCTCATTAAAAATTGGTTTGAAAACTAAAATACTTTATACCCTTTTTTTATACAAACCAAATAAAAACCTCTATCTTCTATCCGTGTTGAATGTTTTATGTTCGAGTTACTATACAGAAAAGTGTTATTTATGATCTTTTCTATTTTACCTTCAAAATGTATTACATTAAAAAGATCATTGTGATAATGAAAGCATCTTCAAAATAACTAAACATTTCTATTGCATGGCATACAATACATTCATCTGCATTTTTTTCTTTAAAAAAAAAAGGCATTAATGTTTGAAATTTGAAATTTAGAAAAAATAAATGTTTTTAGTGGCAATAAATGTTGCTTGGGGAAAAGATATAAACTGACCTCTGGGAAAGGGCACAATTAAATAACATTAATTCTTAGTTCATAGTGGAAATGCAAACTTGGGGGCTGTGTAAATAACAACAACTCAACAGGAAACATAGCATTAAGGTAACAAGTCTGTACTGATAGCGGTTGAATTAAAAAACAGAAAAAAGTGTAAAAAACTGTCCCTAAACATAATTATTATTTTTGGGAAAAATCAAAGTTCACAAACAAACTCTCGGGTACGATTTTGCAGCTTCACGCAGAGAAGGCATTCAACTCAGTTGATTGGGAGTTCATGTTTGTGGTACTGGCAAAGATTGGTGTTGGTAATATATTTTTCAAAAATATTCGTCTCTTGTGCACTCACTGACCCTATGGTCAGTGTTCAAGTGAACAGTTCTAAAAGTACCAATATACCTATAAGCAGGGGTACTCATCAGAGTACCTGCTTTCACCACAGCTTTATGTCACCAAGCAGAGCCATTGGCATGAATACCATGTGAACAGAGGTCTTAGATTCCCAGTCTGTAAACTTAGGGCCAGGTTTACTAACATTTTGAGTCATGGTTGCACCACTTTTGTGGCACATCCATGACACAAAATGCTAGCAGATATTTACAAAGCCACACAAAGGGTGATTTGCTCCTCCTTGTGGGGCTTTGTGAAAACAATGTAACGCAATGCAGCGGCTTCCACTGCATTGCATTTTGTTTCATTCTCTGAAGCGTTTCATGGGTAGAACATGGGCGTTCCTATGCATCCACACATGGATTTCCCACAAACCGAAATGTTTTTTGTGTTGCAATTTCACCCTAAGTGGTATGCCCGGATGTGGGTCCCATGCTCACTACGCCACCGGTTTTAAGCTAGCCTGGCTGCTCCCAGGATGCTTCTTTTCCAGTCCAGGGATGACCTGGCCTGGCAGTTCGGGCTCGACTGTTCCCATGGGGAGCGGGGTCAAGGCTGATTTGCATATGGCTGGGTCTAAACTGGAATGGCGTGGTGAGCAAAATAACAATGGATTAAACCCAGATTCTTGTCTGGGGTGAATGTTTGACAATGTTCAGCATTCCGTCTGTCATCTCTTTGTGTTGCAGTTTCACCCTAAGTGGTATGCCCAGACATGGGTCCCGTGCTCGCTACGCCACCGGTTTCAAGCTAGCCTGGCAGATGAGGGGTGAAACCCCGAAACCGGTCCCAGGATGCTTGTTTTCCGGTCCATGGAGGACCTGGCCTGATAGTTCGGGCTGGACTATTCCCATGGGGAGCAGGGTCAAGGCTGATTTGCATATGGCTGGGTCCAAACTGGAATGGCGTGGTGAGCAAAATAATGAGGCCTTAAACCTAGGTCTGTGACTGTGGGTTATTGTTTGACAATGTTCAGCAATCCGTCCATCTTTTTGTGTTGGAAACTCATCGAGTGCCCGCTTTCACCACTGATTTATGCCACCAAGCAGAGCCATTGGCGTGTGCACTTAAAGAGCATCATGTGAACAGAGGGCTGAGATTCCCAGGCTGTAAACTTAGGACCAGATTTACTAACATTTTGCGTTATGGTTGCACCATTATTGTGCCACATCCATGACACAAAATGCTAGTAGATATATACAAAGCCACACAAAGGGTGATTTGCACCTCCTTGTGTGGCTTTGTGAAAACAATGTAATGCAATGCAGTGGCTTCAACTGCATTGCATTACAATTCATCCTGGGTCGCGTTTCATGGGTGGAACATGGGCGTTCCTATGCAGCCACACATGGATTTCCCGCAAGCCCAAAGGTTTGTAAACCTGGGATTGCATGAAATTGCCACGCCTCCTAGAGGATGGCGTAATGAGGAAAACATTTTTTTTTCTCCTCATTATTTCCTCTTTCTATTTGTGCTGCAATGTGCAGCACCAATAGGAAGAGGAAAATGCCTCAAGAGATTGCTTTTGTGTGCACAAAAACAATTTATCCTTGTAATGCAGGCACCCTTGCACCGTGGTACAAGGGTCCCTGTTGGTGGTGGGCACCCTGAATTGTGGCAGCGCTATGAGGGAGCAGAAGTGTGCCATATCTTAGTAGGTATGGCAAATGTTTTTTCTTTCCTTTTCACACAATTCAGCAGAGCAAACTGCCTTGCTACACTGCGTTCCATGATAGGTTAGTAAATCTGACCCTCTTTGTGTCTGCATATGAGTTGCTTTACGTTAGATTCCCCCATATAAATCTTTTTCCAGCTCTTATTGAGATTTACATTTTGAGGGATTATCTGACATGAGGATCAATTGGGATAAATCACTTATTTTTCCACTCATTACTTCTACACAACAGTGCACCTTGGAGTTTCCTCTCAAATGGACTCTAGAACATGTTTATTATTTGGGCATCATGGTGCATAGTGATCCGGCTAATATTGTCGCCAATAACGGTGCAGTTGCTGTCATCTGGAAATGGCAACTAGATTTTCAGTGAGATATCAGCACTCAGACCACCACTTCAAATTAAAACTATGGTGTTAAAGAAGATCAGAAACACCGCCCTAAGGGCAGCAAGGAAGCACTCTGACTCTAAAGAACTATATAAAACGAGTATAAAAACGCCCCAAAAAATTACAGATGGGCATATCAAAAGGACAAACAACATCACCTTGAACAATTTTGGTGCATGCTACTCTGGGAAAGTAAAAATCGGAACTCAAGAAAATTCTGGGCGCTAGTGAACAGGCAAACCAACGGAAACATCAGCCAGGGGAGTGCAAACATTGCAGAGGCAGAATGGGTAATATTTTTGACTGGCCATTTCCGGGCCAATGGAGGAGTAGAACCTACAGCAATCAACAATTACATACTGATTAAAGATGCCCCAAAGGAGTGCCAGGATTGCTCACAAGAGTCGCAGAAACATCTATGTGAGAAAATCTCTATCACCCAAAGAAGGCTGGCTAAAATACTATCTAAAGCAAGATCAGATGGAGCGCCAGGTCCAAATGGCCTGCCACAGGTCCTGTTTAAATCGAATATCCCTCTCTGGTCAAAGCAGCTAGCAATCCTCTTCGATTACTCACTAAGGAGTTCAATTATACGTGACTCCTGGCGAGGGGCAATAATCCACCCAATCTACAAGTCTGGCTCCCACTCGTCCCCAAACAACTACAGGCTGATAGCCTTACTGGACAACGAGGTGAAGCACTTTGCGAGTATTCTACTCGAAGAACTGAGCTCTTGGGCTGACCTGAAAGGACTGATTCCAAAAAGTCAAACTGGCTTCATCGCAAACTCTGGCACCATGTCTAATTTACTGGCACTATCAATACTTATCGATAAAGCATTAGTTTCATCCAAGGTGGTTTACTGTTGTTTTGTTGACTTTAAAGCTGCCTTTGACCGGGTCCCAAGGGAAGCACTTTGGGCCAAGCTAATGAAATGGGGAATCCCGGTCAAACTCTTGGAGGCAATAGTCCAATTACACACCAACACCTGGATACAAGTCAAGCTTGGCACTGGCTCACACCTGTTTTGAAAAATCATGACGACAAGGGGAGTCAAACAGGGATGTGTGCTAGCTCTGCTGCTCTTCAATCTGTTCATTACCGATCTCTCAGCGGAGCTAGATGCAATAAATAGCCATCCCCCTAGGATTGGTGGTATTCAGTTAGGCAACCTTCGGTATGCCAATGACCTCGCCCTCTTCAGCCTCACGTGAGTTGGGCTGCAACGACTGTTAAACAAATTATATAGTTACACCGCCACGAACAGCCTGGAGGTAAACCTAAAGAAAACTCAAGTGGTCATATTCGGCCAGAAGCATCATGGAGGTGGTGGCTGGTCATATAACAACTCTGGACTCGCAGTAGGAAAATCATATAAATACTTGGGGATCAACATCGACTCTAGGGGCACTTTTGCCAAACTTCGCAGCGATATCGCTATGAAAGCCATGGCTCTTCAAGTGAACCTTTCTAAAAAATTGACAGGTCCGAGTTTAGCTCCAATGTTGGACGTCATGAGAGCCAAAATAGGCCCCACGTTGTTGTACGGCTTCGAAATTTCCCTGGGCAAACTCAGTACTACACTAAACCAACATGTGACCAAGATTTATAAAAGGGTCCTTCAGCTGCCAAAATCTGCATCTGCTGCACAGATCCGATTAGACTGGGCCTCCTAAACTACGAAATGCTAAGCTCAGGTGCTTATTTAAAAATGTGCCACAAGCTAAGGCAGGCTGGAGCTGGTTCCCTCGAGTCATTCTTATGGTCAGATATCAGCTCTAGCAATCCTGGTGGGTCATACAGTCGGTTTTTTCACGAATGTGTACAGCAATTATCAGCAAGTGACCTCTAGAACCTCAACCCAAGCAATACAGTTTTTAAAATAAGTATCAAGAAGCACATCTGCATGTGCTCCTATTTTACTGATAAAGTGTCCCTCGCCAAACACAAGCATGCATGGGCAGTAATCAACTCTTATCAGTTGGCCTCTCTTCCATCATACCTGCCCTGCACATACACTCTGTATCTAAAATTGCGGTTTATGGCCCTCAGATTGGGGGAATGGCACTTCCTGAAACATTTACCACTTTGGCGTCGCCCATCAGATGAGTTTCTGTGTAGGGGCTTCGGGGAATCGGTTGAGTCTTTGGAGCATGTTGTATGCCTCTGACCAGCATTGCGGTCTTTGCGCAGACTAAAACTAAGGCCAGAGTGAAATAGATTGGGAGCCCGGTCTTGTAGGCAGGCTATCATCGCGGCATTGAATCCGGAGAACACTGCTTTAAATATTAGCTTCACACTCTTTATCCACCTTGCATATCGCAAGCTTAACCAGTAAATTCCACGCCCTGTGTCAAAACCAGGGAACGAGCATAGGTGGCTATAATAATGGTATATCTTTGAAGTGGCTCCCTAGCAAAACCAATGTATTCTGCCCCAGCCACAATACGGAACTCGAACTCAACGATCTGTCATTGACTATTGACTATTGGCTGTTGTCACTCTGAACTGTACATTAACTTTGGGATGCTCTTTTATACGTTGGTGCTTTATATGCAGCTTTTAGAAGTAACCTCTATCTTTTATTAATCGTTTTTAATTGATACTATGCTGCCACTTGGTTTCACTTAAGCGATGGTTACCTTGTACTAGAAGAAATTTTATATTAACAATTTTATTGCTTTATTTCTATTGAGAATGATGGGTGGAGCTTAGTGAAAAAGTCCTCTTTAATGTTTTTCTAAGTTTTGATTTTTTATACGTGGATTGTAATGATTTAATTAATGAAGTAATCAGTGAGATAGCTCTAATGAGCAGTGGTTATTCGGTTTCTCAGCCATATTAGGATGCTGCAGAACACTGTTCCATTGCATTCCTACATTTCCGTAAACCGGCCGTAATACATGCTCCTATAGGGAAATGGGAGGTGCAGGGATCAACAGGTCGGCATCATAGGTGCCCCCCTGGCCCCCAACCGGAGCCCGCACACACAAGGGGGCCCTGCTGGGGACCCCCAAACACGCTTACCGACATGGTTTCCAGCACGGGCTAGCATGGAAACTATGTCGGAAACTGTGCATCGTAATCCCAAGGGCAGAAAGGCCCACCCTTTGGGATTACGAGCCGGTTCCGACTGGCCTATTTCTATGTTTTAAATTAAAACCATAAAAGTACATAGCATAAAATTAATCAGTTGAAGAATATTTATAAAATCACAAATTTCTTGATTTTTAGACCAATCATTAAAATGCATTATAATAGTAAACTAATTAATTCCCTCAAGTTAGCAGTAATAAATACAAGTACAAATTAAAAAGTACAATTAAAAATCCATTGTGGCATTTGATTCCATTTCTTGATTTAAACTAATAAAACTTAAACAATCAACATCTAGATGAAAATAATAGGGATCAAAAAATCATCATAAATCCTTTCTCATTCTGATACAACACAACAGCTATTTAACTACTGCCTACCAAATATGTATTGAGGGTGAATTTTAGATGAAAACCATAGCTTATCTACATTGCCTAAAACGGGCATGCCTTAAGAGTGGAACCAGAATCAATCAATCAATCAATCAATCACAGAATTTGTAAAGCGCACTACTTACCCGCAAGGGTCTCAAGGCGCTGGGGAAGAAGAAGGGGGGGATGCCGCTACTGGTCGAACAGCCAGGTCTTGAGTAGCCTCCTGAAGGTCAGCAGGTCTTGGGTCTGTCGTAGGCTGAGTGGAAGGGTGTTCCAGGTCTTGGCGGCGAGGTGGGAGAAGGATCTGCCGCCGGTGGTAGTTCTTCGGATGCGTGGGACGGTGGCCAGGGAGAGGTCGGCGGAGCGGAGCTGGCGGTTGGGAACGTAGAAGGAGAGTCGTCTGTTGAGGTAGGCTGGGCCGGTCTTGTGGAGTGCCTTGTGTGCGTGGATGAGGAGTTTGAAGGATATTCTCCTGTCGACGGGGCGTCAGTGCAGGTTTCTCAGGTGGGGGGTGATGTGGCTGTGGCGTGGAACATCGAGGATCAGTCGTGCAGAGGCGTTTTGAATTCTTTGCAGTCGTTTGATGAGCTTGGTCGGGGCTCCCGCATAGAGGGCATTTCCATAGTCGAGTCGGCTGCTAACGAGGGCCTGGGTGACTGTTCTTCTCGTGTCTGTCGGGATCCACCTGTAGATCTTGCGGAGCATGCGGAGGGTGTTGAAGCAGGAGGAGGAGACTGCGTTGACTTGCTTGGTCATGGAGAGCGTTGAGTCGAGGATGACTTCCAGGTTGAGTGCGTGGTCGGTGGGTGTCGGGGGTGCCCCCAGTGTCGTGGGCCACCAGGAGTCGTCCCAGGCTGAAGGGTTGGAGCCGAGGATGAGGACCTCCGTCTTGTCCGTGTTCAGCTTTAGTCGGCTGCTCTTCATTCAGTCGGCGACGGCCTTCATTCCTTCGTGGAGGCTGGATTTGGCAGTGAGGGGGTCCTTGGTGAGGGAGAGGATCAGTTGAGTGTCGTCGGCGTAGGAGATTATCTTGAGGTCGTGCTGTCGGGCGATGCATGCGAGTGGGGCCATGTAGATGTTGAACAGTGTCGGGCTGAGGGATGAACCCTGGGGTACGCCGCAGATGATCTCAGAGGCTTCGGATCGGAATGGCGGTAGGAGGACTCTCTGTGTTCTGCCAGAGAGGAAGGAGGTGGTCCATTCTAGGGCTTTCTCTCGGATCCCTGCGTTGTGGAGGCGTGCGCGTAGTGTGCGGTGGCAGACAGTGTCGAAGGCGGCGGAGAGGTCCAGGAGGATGAGGGCCGCGGTCTCACCGTTGTCCAGCAGTGTCCTGACGGTGGCGGCGATGAGGGCAGTCTTGGTGCTGTGGTTGCTGCGGAACCCTGACTGGGATGGGTCCAGGATGCTGTTTTCTTCGAGATATCGGGTTAGCTGTCTGTTGACGATCTTCTCAATGACCTTTGCTGGGAATGGAAGCAGGGAGATGGGCCGGAAGTTCTTGAGGTCTTTCGGATCCGCCTTGGGTTTTTTGAGTAGGGCGTTGATCTCAGCGTGTTTCCAGCTCTCTGGGAAGGTCGCGGTCTCGAAGGAGAGGTTGATGATGTTGCGCAGGTGGGGTGCGATGGAGCTGCCGGCTTTGTTGAAGATGTGGTGCGGAAAAGGGTCTGACGGGGAGCCGGAGTGGATAGTGCTCATGGTCTTGATGATGTCATCGATGTTCACATTGGCCCAGGCTGTCAAGGGGTCGTGGTCGATAGTGTGCGACGAGTCTGGTGTGTCGGGGTCTGTTGGGTCAGTTCGGGTGTCGAAGCTGTCGTGGATGTCGGTGATCTTGCGGTGGAAGAAGGTGGCGAGGGAATCGCACAGGGCTTGCGACGGCGGGATGTCGTTGGAGTTGGAGCTGGGGTTGGAGAGTTCCTTCACGATGATGAAGAGCTCCTTGCTGTTGTGTGCGTTGTTGTCGAGGCGGTCTTTGAAGGAGGTCCTCTTGGCGGACCTGATGAGGTGATGGTGGTGGCGGATGGCGTCTTTGTGGGCTGCGTTGCTGTCCGGTGTCTTTTCACTGTGCCATTTGTTCTCTAGTTTCCGGCAGGTACGCTTGGATGCTAGGAGGTCCGGGGGAACCAGCTGGCTCTCTTGCTGGTGTCTCTGTAGGTGGGTTTTTTCAGCGGGGTGAGGGTGTTGGCGCAGTCGTCCATCCATCGTCTGAGGTTGCGGGCGGCGTCGTCGGGGTTGGAGGGGTCGGTTGGTGGGCTGAGGGCGAGGTTTGTCTGTAGTTGGTCTTCGGTGACTTTGCTCCAGCAGCAGCGGGGGATCTGTTGGGTGCGGTGGTGTGCGGTGGGTTTCTGGAAGGTGAAGTGGATGCAGCGGTGGTCGGTCCAGAGGAGTTCGGTGGTATGGCTGAAGGAGACGTGGGAGCTTGAGGAGAAGACGGGGTCGAGCGTGTGGCCGGCGGTGTGGGTCGGCGTAGTGACGAGCTGTCTCAGTCCGAGGTTGGCGAGGTTGTCGATCAGGGTGGTGGCGTTGCTGTCGTTGTTGTTCTCCAGGTGGAAGTTCAGGTCTCCGAGGAGGATGTAGTCGGTGGAGGTCAGGGCGTGCGTGCTGATGAAGTCGGCGATGGAGTCGCTGAATTGAGGTCGGGGTCCGGGGGGTCTGTAGACGAGGGTGCCTCTTAGGGTGGTGTTGGGGTCCGTGTGGATCTGGAAGTGCATGTGTTCGGCGGTGCTGAGAGTGTCGTC
The DNA here is from genome assembly GCA_963921515.1 of Calotriton arnoldi. Lineage (NCBI taxonomy): Eukaryota > Metazoa > Chordata > Amphibia > Caudata > Salamandridae > Calotriton > Calotriton arnoldi. The sequence continues at coordinate 800,135 of CAWUFW010008365.1, forward strand.
GGTGCTGGTCGAGACCCTGATGGTGTTCTTGTGGACGATGGCGATTCCTCCTCCGACTCCGTTGGTGCGGTCTCTTAGAGGCACCTAAAATTTACAAGCCAACAAAAAATGCATCGCCAACTGTTGAGAGCAGGAGTCGCAAGGGCAAACAGGTAAAATCACATTATAAGAAACAGGGGTATGAAAAGCAACCATAAAGTGCACAGTGTTAAATCTCAATTGTGTCAACAGATATCTATAATGACTATGAAGAATACAGACATGGTAGGATTCAATCCAGGAACTAATGATGATTGACATATAATTTCTAACAGTAAATTTCCAAGACTCAGTTTGCATTCCCTGGGTTTGGCATATATCTAAAAACTTAGCTTTTAAAACAACTTACAAGAGGGAACCAATACATCTAGACTGTCAAATGATTCTGGCATTTTCCGGCTACGACTGACTTTCTTGATACATGTTAGCCACAGAATTATTAGAAAAATAGGGAGCGACCCCACTGACCAAGAGACAGGGTACCACTGGTAAATATAAAAAATATTACTCTTGGACATGTACAGGAATACACCTTTAACCCGGTACACAATCAACCCGATTCACAAACAATTGTGCACTGCTATATCATATCCACATTACTCCATAAACACCATACAATTGAACCCAGAAAAACAACCATATATCACACAAGGATAAAAACACTCAAATATATGACAAATTCAAAATTTATTAAAAATGAGTTAAAATCACATCAAAATCATACAATAATAACCAAAAATACAATAATAATAAAAAAACATAAATTCACATGTTAAAAACCTGAGACATTGTGAGAGACAAAAAAATGTGAAACATGTAATTTCATCAAAAAGGTTATTCCCAACAGGAATCAAATGTATAAACACCATTAGTCTATTCATTTATCGTTTCATTAGACAAAGGGCCGTTCCTGGATACAACCAAAAAAATACAGGCGTCGACGCGTTTCAGTGGTAAGAAATTATTGAGGTACCACCTTCATCAGGACAAATATAATGCTTGTCTCTCTCTCAACTGTATAAAATTCAGTACACCTATAGTGCTGTATGCAGTGTTCATACAATCACTCTTCCAAAAAACCATAAGAAGATTCTTTATCGTTCTCACGTAGTTTATGTGCACCCCGTGGCTTCACCTTGTCAGTGATTCTAATTCTCAATTGATTCGTGTGTATTCACATATATCGTCATAAATAAAATTTGTAGAGGGATTCAATATGGAATTAAATTTATATTCCGTTGTCCCTTATTTAGGTAGATGGTGCACGAGCTTCACACCATATAATCCGGTGGAGATAGATAGCCTCGTGTCACCCGGTCTACTGCTTTCTTTTCATCCGTGGCGTTTGATCTAACGCCAAGGTGAAGCCACGGGGGTGCACATAAACTACGTGAGAACGATAAAGAATCTTCTTATGGTTTTTTGGAAGAGTGATTGTATGAACACTGCATACAGCACTATAGGTGTACTGAATTTTATACAGTTGAGAGAGAGACAAGCATTATATTTGTCCTGATGAAGGTGGTACCTCAATAATTTCTTACCACTGAAACAGCGTCGACGCCTGTATTTTTTGGGTTGTATCCAGGAACGGCCCTTTGTCTAATGAAACGATAAATGAATAGACTAATGGTGTTTATACATTTGATTCCTGTTGGGAATAACCTTTTGATGAAATTACATGTTTCACATTTTTTTGTCTCTCACAATGTCTCAGGTTTTTAACATGTGAATTTATGTTTTTTATTATTATTGTATTTTTGGTTATTATTGTATGATTTTGATGTGATTTTAACTCATTTTTAATAAATTTTGAATTTGTCATATATTTGAGTGTTTTTATCCTTGTGTGATATATGGTTGTTTTTCTGGGTTCAATTGTATGGTGTTTATGGAGTAATGTGGATATGATATAGCAGTGCACAATTGTTTGTGAATCGGGTTGATTGTGTACCGGGTTAAAGGTGTATTCCTGTACATGTCCAAGAGTAATATTTTTTATATTAGCCAGGCTTTATCTAGACTCATACAGTCATTCGGTAACAGCCGTGTAAAAGAAATTTGACTTTTAGTTCAGATAAACAGCCAAAGAAAAGCAGGACTAGGCTTGATATTATCATTAATGTATTCCAACCTTAATTATTAGTGGCACTAAAATGTGGACATGCACTGATGGATTGCAAGAAATCTTCAAATAAATCAGTTCTCCACTTTCTGAACAACATCATAATCATGAGTTCCCCTTGATCTCACACCATATGTTGCAGTAAAGAGGCACTTTGACTTGTAGACTGTAAGCAATTCTCTAATAAGTTTACTACCCAACTTTAAAGCAAAGTTAAACAGTGTCTTTATTCTTTTCCCAAAAGTACCCTCTCTTATATGGCCCAACAAGGACCACCCACAGATGTCATAACCCCCCCCCCACCAAAAAAAAGAAAAGGTGGAAACTGGACGAATCTTAGTTTGGTTTACAACATAGAACCTATGCTTATACTTTTTTGGGTTGAAGACCATAATATTGGTCTTTGACTAGTTTATACTAAGATCGAAGTCCGACATAAAAATTAAAAAATTGTCCAATAGTTCTCATTTGCCCAAGCTGAGTCTGAGCCATAAACACCATGTAATTCATATAAAGAAGAACAGGTATAGGACAGGTACAGACACATGGTACATCGATGGCAGGGCTGAGGAAAATCGTTTCTAAGCTACTATTGTATTGAATAAACAAAAAGGGGCCCAAGACATAACCCTGTCTTACTCCCCTTTAAATATGAAAGGCTGTAAGAATCTACCAATTTGGGCCAAATCTGACACTGGATGTCTCCTCACTATGCAGTTGTTGGCCTCCACCCCCATGTTTATCTTAATGTTCCATAACTTGCTGCAGTTGGCATGGCCAAATGCCGAACTGAGGTCCATAAATGCTGTATAAACAGACCTCCCCCTTTCACAACTGTTTTTGTATTAAGTAAACAATTAAAATTGAGGCACTACTCAGTTGTCCCCACACCCGGAGTGAAACCATATAATAGATTAAATATAATATAATTATTCTCAGCCCATTACTCCAGACAATCTATTAAAATTAATTCTATTATTTTGGCTGAAGTGTCAATGATATAGGGAGATACCACTTTAGTCACTCCTATTGCCCTTTATAAAGATCAGCACAATGATAGTATGGGACCAAAAATGAGGTGGACCAGATCTAGCAGAAGCCCTCAAAACATTTGTAAGGCGAGGTGCCCACAAATCAATATTTGCTCTGAATAGATCTACAAGGACCCCATCAGGACCAGGAGCCCTTCCCGTGGGACATCTACTAATGACTTTGGGTACATCATTAAGATCTATAGGAGACCACAGGACATTCCTATCTCACTGCCGGTAGGAGTGGCAGTTAGAATGCACCACTGCAAACCTCTGAAAAGTGGGTGAACCAGTTGTGAGAGGAGGTATCATCATTAAGTCCCAGGTCAGAAGAATCCTTATAAAATGGGAGGTTAATGCCCTGAGAGAATGCCCTACTAGCTTTCCCTGCGGACACCTCTAGAAGAGATACATAAGCCTTCTCCCTAATTTGTTTTTTCTTCGTGGCAATAGCCCTTTTATATACTGATCCACAATAGCGAACAAGCTGCCAGTTTCTGGGGATTAATGTAAGTGCCTTACCACAATTCCTGTGTGCCTTGGAACAGTCATTGAACCACTGTGTGTACTTGGCTATTTGGGGCTGACGAGGGACCAGCTGCATCTCCTTAACAGATTCACATAACACAGAAAAACTGTGAATAATATCATCAACTCTAGCCTTTTCATCTAAGCAGGTTCATACCTCTGTCATATTGTGTGTAACCAAGTTGGCTAACAAGCGCTCCTTGTCAATATTCTCCCATTTCAACATAGCACACTTGTTCTTATCCAATGGAATTTACACTATCAACGGACGCCGTCCCCTAGAGCACAATTTGAACAACAGGCTGTGATTGCTATGGGTGGTTTCTAATAGGGTATACTGAGAAAGCAGGCCCAGCATGTCTGATGAAGTTAAAATGAAATCACTTAGGCTGCTGCAATCCCTTACAATTAATGTGGGTTTTAAAATTAAAGTGGTAGACAAGGAATCAAGAGCAAATTGCAGACTATAGTTAAATAGAAGCAAATTGAGGACATCCACATATGGTGAATGGCAGAAATAAGTTAAAGCCTCCTGAGAGTAATCCACAAGCCCACAGGAAACCAGATTCGAGAGAGGGCAAATCTTAAGACTAAAGTCCCCCATCAGTAGCAATGATACAGGCCCATTTTGACTATCTACAATCCCGGCTATTTCCCTCAAAAGGGAATTTAGCAATATCAGTGTTGAGCAAATCAAAAGATAGTTTTATAAAAATTAATTATAAAAAAAAAATCATGGGCTACAAGCAAACTACAACAATTGGAAGTATGGGAAACCCAAATAGGATCAAACAACTTTCACAGGAAATGTGGCCGAGAACAGAGTTAGCAGATCTGCCTTTGCTCTACCAGCTTTTGAGGGAAAAGCAGCTGTGAAAAACGAACTGTATCCATCCATATATTGTGTTTTCAAGATCTAAGTTTCCTGGCAACAAACACTATCAAGGTCTTTTATCATCCAATTTTGACCCTAAACCTGCAGTATTCCACATTGCAAATTTAAAAACAGTTTTAGACCACGCTTGACCACTGTCAGCACAGGTTGGAGCATGATGAGTAACGGGTATCAATGGGGGAGACAAATTAACTTTGGTTACATCCCTTAAAGTATCCTTTCCTCTGAACATATGTGTAAAAATTCATACTGAGCTAAAGCTGCATATCTATTTGCACCTGGGACACTAAAGCGGGACAGAGTGTTACATTCCCCCCAGATATTATGTGCATTGCAGGTCTCATCACTTGTTGGCTGGGATGATAAAAGTATCCAAGCGGAAGTGCTTCAATCTTGCTGTGGCTCTGGGGTGTAAAATTAAGCTTATTTAGAAGACCGCCAACAACAACTTAATTCCTAAAACTGATCAAAACACAATCACTGATATTGTGTTTTGGCTATTTCAGTGTGTAATGAATTACTGACGCCAGTTCTTCCTTTTAACCAGTGGGCAACGTTGTTAACCAACTAGTCATGTCTTTAATTTTGGAGCGGTCTAAATTGTGAGACTCGTTTAAGCTCGATGGTAAATGGAGTTGTTTCTGGTGGAAGATGTAGTGATTGAGATTTCTCAAGTAGGTGAGGTTTGGGCGCAATAGTTGGGTTATTCCCCATCAACGGTACTGGTACAGCAGAATTAGAGATATGCAAGTTCTGAGGTGTAAGTGATATGTCCTCCTCTGAAATAAGCAAGGCCATTGGGAAATTCAATACCAATAAAGCACCAGGGCTAGATAGGAATCCCAGGGGACCTATTTTTAGACAAAATAGATGTTTGGAGTACCTACTTTTCACTTACTTTTAATGCTATCATGAAAGGGGCAACCATCCCCCGTACCTGGGCTGGGGCAGAAAAAAATCCTATTTTTTAAAAGGGCTCTAGAGCTCTCCCGACTAATTATAGACCGATAAGCATTATAGATAGTACTCAAAAACTATTCAGTAGTGTTATTCTGGATAAGTTACATGAATGGCTAATTTCCACTGAGATCCTATCTCCTTTTCAAACCAGTTTACGAGAATGCACTTACACCATCGACCAGGTGTTTCAACTTCAGCTACTTTTTTGGAAAACAATCTCCCTAGGTGGGTGTTGACTTTATGTGGTATTCATAGACCTTTGGCCTGCATTTAATTTTGTGCCAAGATCTACTCTTTGGAAGGAGCTAGCCGCAATGGGGTTCCCAAATAACCTACTGGACATAATTATTAGATTGCATGTTAACAACTATGCACAAGTTAGATGTGACTAAATGGGAGAGCAGTCTGATCCATTCCCTGTCAAAAGAGGGGTAAGACAAGGATGCGTCCTTTCCCCCACATTATTTACTTTATTTATTAATGATTTAGTAGCCCACCTGGAACAATGTGAGAATGATGCACCGGGGTTGGCAAAAATTAGGGTCCCAGCCCTTCTGTTTGTAGATGATACGTTACTGCTTTCTAAATCACCTATGGGCTGCAAAAACTCATGGGGCCTCATTTACAAAAAAATGGCATAGGGCAGTGCCGCAAGTCATTTTTTTGTGCTGCCCTATGCAAATTTGGAAGGTCAGGAATACACCGCATTTATGAGATATGGTGCATTCCTGTCCTTTCAGCCAGCGCACGCGCACAATTTGGTGCCTAGCACCAATGCAGGCACCCTTGCACCATGGTGCAAGGTGTCTGCATTGTTGGCAGGGTTGTTTTTGGGCAGGGAGGGGCAGACTTACTGCACAAAAACAATCCATGGAGGCTTTTTCCTTGTTTTATTTATTTATTTATTTATTTAAGGAGTTTTATATAGCGCTAGCTGGACCCGAGGGTATCAGAGCGCTTCACAGCAAGTAGCTTACGTGCAAATAGGCAATACAGAGAATATAGAAGAACATAGGGGTTCGTGCCGGATAAGGATCAAACAAGGGAGTGATCGAACAGAAGGAGCATGGAGGGTGCAGGTCAAACTAGCATTGCATGCACATATAAACCACAAATGTTACATGAATATATAAGCAACAAATACAATAGATATATCAGTAAAAAAGCTTCTATAACGTCAGAGCATATTACAGTTCTGTCACATTACACAGGAAAATATATGCAGAGTGTCCTGGAAAGTGACTTGGTTATGGAAATAATAATCCACATTCCTTAAGTCGAGTATCCAAAAGGTTTTCTTGATCAAGCAATGCGAGTATCCAAAAAGTTTTCTTGATCAGAGTCAGTGTCACCGGTCACATAGTTGAAGTTAGGTGGAATGCCGGCTAAGGTACTTCCTTGGCTTCTAACGGTTTGCTCGAAAGCGGTCAAGGAGGAGGACTTTGAGCAGGTTTTTGAATTTTGGAAACGAGGGGATCGTTCTGATGTGGGGGGATGGAATTCCAGATTTTGGGGGCGTTTCCAGCAAACGATTTGGCCGCAGTTTTTTGTTTGCGAGTTTTCAGCGGGATGAGTAGCAGAGTGTTGGAGCTCCTGAGGTTCCTGGACTGGCCGGCCCTTTTGAGTTTGGCGGCTAGGTATTCCGGTTTGCCTGTGTGCAGGGCTTTGTGCGTGAGGCAGGCTGTTCTGAAGCTGGCTCGCAGCTCAATTGGGAGCCATTTAAGTTCTCTGAGTGCAGGGGAGATGTGTTCGAATTTCTTAGTCCCGGTGACCATTCTGGCTGCTGCATTAAAGGTTGTTTTCAGGGGGCGAGGTGGGATTTTGCTGTACCGGTCAGGGCTGCAATCCCATAATCGATTCTGGAGAGCACCAGTGCTTGGGGGGCTTGTTGCAGGTCCTTGGGCGGGAGGAAGGGTTTTATTTTGTACAGTAATTTCAAGTTGAGAAAGGAACTTCTAGCGGATCTTGTAATGTGTTTTTTCATGTCCAGTTTCGGGTCTAGGGTGATGCCTAGAGATTTTACCGAATCCGCCAGGATGAGGTTACCCTTGAGGGCGTCAATAGCTTTGAGCCATTCTGCAATTTGGGGGTTTTCGTCTTTGTTGGAAATGAGGAGTATTTCCGTTTTCTCTTGATTGAGTTTCAGGTGATTACTTGAGAGCCAATGTTGAACCTCTCTAAGCGTGGCGTTGAGTCTCTGGATGTCATCAATGGAGGAGGTTTCCAGATATAGCTGCGTGTCATCAGCATATAAGTGGAAAGGGATGTTGGATTTCCTGAGTAGAGTGGTAAGGGGTTCTATGTAAATGTTGAAAAGCTGAGGGGAGAGCACTGACCCTTGTGGAACACCCCTGTTGACGGGGTGGATGTCGGACTCGAAATTTTTAATTTTTATTCTTTGTGAGCGGTTGTGGAGAAAGGAAGAGAACCATTGGAGGACCGTCTCTTCAAGACCAGCCCTTTCTTGTAGAACCTTGATGAGAAGCTTGTGATCGACTGTATCGAATGCAGCCGATAGGTCCAGGAGGATGAGAAGGCAGCATTGGTCTGAGTCGAGTGACTTGTGTAGGTCGTCTATGACATTGAGGATTGCAGTTTCAGTGCTGCAGCCTTTTCTGAAGCCCGATTGATGGGGATCTAGAAAGTTGATGTTGTCCAAGTGTTGGGTCAGTTGAGGAAGTACACATCTTTCCAGGATTTTGGACAGAAGCGGTAAGTTCGAGACAGGTCTAAAGTTGTTCAGATCCTCAGTGTCTAGTCCTGGCTTTTTCAGCAGTGGTGTGACTTGACCAACTTTGAGGCAGTCTAGTACGACTCCTGATCTCAGTGATCTGTTAATGATCTTGCACCATAGCGGGGCTAGGACGAGCTTCAAGTCCTTGGTCAGTTGAGGGGGTAGCTGATCAAGGGCGTGGGATGAGGGTTTAGCGTTGGAGATTAGTTTGACTATTTCTGCTTCCTGAATAGGAATGAAGGAGGACCAGTGATTTGGGGGTTCAAGGAATCGCTATCGTTTGTTTCAGACGCCTGGATCTCGTTGGAGGGGATGAGATTGGAGCCAAGTGAGAGATCGATCTTGGCGATTTTGTCATTGAAAAAGATGGCGAAGTTGTCGCATCGTTCTTTAGATGCCTGAGTTGAGGAGGTCGCTGGCTTAGAGGTTTGTTTCCTGATGATATTGAAGAGCTCTTTGGGTCTGTTTTTGCGTTGTCTAGCGCAGAGCAGAAGAAAGAAGTCTTTTTGTTCTTAATGTGCTTTTTGTAGTTCCTGCGGGCTGCTTGGAGTTGATCACGATGGAGGGCGGTGGGATTGTTCCTCCAGATTCTTTCTGAGGCTCTTAGATGTCTTCTTTCTTCGTTGGTGTCAGTGGTGAATCATGATCTGGATGGAATGCTCCTGGGTTTCTTTAGTATCAGAGGGGCAAGTTGGTCCAGGGTGAGCGTCATGTTCGAGTTGTAGAGAGAGGTGAGTTCGATAGTTGGGAGGTGATCAGTGATGTTGGGGAGGAGCGCGCTTATTCTTTCTTCTAGATCCGCTCGAGGGATCTGAGCTGTGTTCCTTATCCATTTGGGGGGGTCCTGCAAGGGGTGTTGAGTTTGGACCGTTTGGTTGAAGTGAAAAAGGATGATGTGATGGTCGGACCAGTCTACGGGAAGGATGTGGTCGATGGTGATTGCATTGCTTTCGGCAATAATTGCGTCGAGGGTTGCTCCTCTGTGGTGTGCTTCTTCTGAGCAGTGTTGGGTCAGGTTGTTTTCTAGTAGGAGGTTGTTTAGGGTTTGAATAAGGTTTTTTTTGTTTCATTCCATCTTAGATTAAGGTCGCCAAGAATTATGTTGTTTGAGTTTCCGAGTGAGCAATGGGCAATCAAGTCAGAGAGGTGTTCCCCGAATTCGGAGGAGTTGCCTGGAGGGTGATACAGGAGGTGGCAGAGAGATGGCCTGTTATCGCTTGTCTTGATGTTGACTGAGAGACATTCAAAGGAGCTATACAGGCAGGAGGCAGTTTCCGTGATGGAAATGCTATTCTTGTGAATGATTGCTATGCCCCCTCCTCTTTGCACTTTCCTGTCTTTGTTGATCATTATGAATCCAGGAGGCACCAGCATGTCCATGCTGGGGTAGGAGAGATTGTTGAGCCAGGTCTCCGTGATGAATGCTATGTCTATATCATGGGAGAGGATGGCTTCTGCTAGTTCGGTTGCATGTTTAGAGGCCGATCTGCAGTTTAGGAGCATGCAGTTAATGGGGGACCCTTCGTTGCTTGGATTCTTAGTAGATGGGGACCTAGGTAGAGAAGTTAGGTGAGCTGGGGGTCTAGGGTCTCTCGATGGAAGGTGTTCTCTTCCGACTCCCGTAATTACTTGGATCATGGATTTCAGGGAGGGATTAGAGGGAGAGTCGTAGGTTGAGGCTAGGTATGCCACTACCCGGGAGGAAAGTGCAGCTTTTGCTCTTCTGGGTCTCTCAGAGCGATTCTCAGTACCCGTTCTGTTGTTCGATGGCCAGGACCTGGGGGGGGCAGGGGGCCCACTGGGGGGCGGTGCCATGGCACACCCAGGTTGGGTTAGATTTGGCGGTGAGGTGGGGTGCTGAGTGGGCTTTCGGATCGTGACCAGGTTGGATAAAGTTTCGTTCAGGCCTCGGATCAGGATTTCAAGCTGGGTTTCTAGGAGGATGAGGCGATGCGTCATGTTATCCAAGGTGTAAGGGGGGTGCCTGGGGCAGTATTGCCCGAGGGGAGGGGGTGGGTCCCAGTCATAGTGGCTGTTGGGGGAGGAGCTGCCTGGTTTGTCTCTGGGAGGGATCATGGGCAGGAGGAGTGTTGGCTCATAACGAGGATTCAGCCTCGTGTGGCCTGGGGGCGGGGTGGAGCTGTAGGGAGACTGAGCTTGGGAGTAATGCTCATTCCTGGTTGGCTGGTTGGGGTGAGAGAGGAAGGCAGGGGTGGGAGGGTCGTCCGCCAGGGGGGATGGGATCGTTATTAGGAGGAGCATAGTTGCAGGAGGTGACTCGAGGGGGTGGGGAGGAGGTTTTCGAAGAGGACGCGAGAGGGGTCTGGCACCTCACCTGACGTGGAGGGCTCACTGGGGGAAGAGAGGGGTCAGGCCGGGTCGGGTAGTGTGCAAGGGTGCCTTTTTTAGCGAGGGGAAGAGGGAGTCGAAAACCTCGAGGTTATCGTTCTTAGCCTGTATCAGGACTGTGCCATTCGAGTTGATGGTTATGGAGATGTTGCCGTTCAGCATCTGGTGGTTCGGGAGAGAGGTCGTCAGTTTGCGGCTATGGGATGTGATGGTAGTTTTGGAGATGTGGAGATGTGTGTTGAGGATGGTGCTCCAATTGTCGGGTCTTTCAGTGTGGAAGATGAGATCCATTTTTATCTGCCCTTTGGAGGAGCAGTGGAAGGTGTCCACGATTAGTGTTTCGGGGTGCTGTCTGATCAGTCTATGTTTGAAGTGTCTCTTCGCTTTACTTGTGAGGTTGGAGGGGAAAGTAATCGCGAAGGAGTTCGGCCCGTGGAGTTTCAGGTACTTCGGTGTTCTTGGGGTGGCAACCATTAGCGTGGCCGGGGGCATTGTGAATGGGTTCGAAAGGGAGGCGGGATCCCTCAGGGGTGTAGTAGCAGTGTTGTCAGAGAGTGCTTTCTGGTCGGGTGGGGGGGTTGGGGAATTGACTTCCCGGGAGGGAGGGTCCAGTGGTGAGGGGGCGTGCAGCTTGGGGCTTCTCTAGGACCAGGTTTGAGAGTCTGTGCTGGACTGGTATATTGGGAAGGGGGCCTGTATCGTTAAGGGTACTCTCTATAGGTGCCAGGGACACCTTTGCAGAGATGCGACGGTGGTTCAGAGATTGGGTCCCGGGTGAGCTTTTTAGGGGACGGGCGTCTGGAGGCTGCCTACACTAACCTGTGAGTCCTTGGGAGCATTGGAGGGGCGTTGGTTCGAGACCCTCTTGTGGCCGGCCCTTGTTTAGTCCCTGGTGGCCATTTTGGGGACAGGCACCTGGAGGCTGCCTGCACTGACCTGAGAGTCCTTGTTGCGATGTCCGGAGCGTTGGAGGGGCATTGGATCGAGACCCTCTTGCGGCCGGTCTTTGTTTAGTTTAGATTTCGCGAGATCTCCTGGCTCCCAGAAGAAATCAGGAAAAAACAAGTAGAAATGAAAACCTTTCTCCTCTTTACGCCTGCTCTGGGGTGGCATAAGGTTTAGCCACTGCCCCAGGTGTATGTGATTTTGTAAATCTGGGGAAGTTTCAAAATCCATGGGTGTTGGGTGGGAACACCCACCACAATGCCCATAGAATGCCTTCTTGATGCAGAGTAAGGCAAGGCAGCACTTTGCGCTGCCTTTCTTTACTTCATATCTATCAAGCCATGCAAAGTCATGCAAGGTGGCTTTGCATCGCCTTATAGATATGCTTGAGAGCGACGGCGCAGGCTGCTTGTAAATAAGTCCCTAGGATCGATTTGAGTGCTTCTGCAAAAAGAGGGTCAGGAGATTAATATAGGAAAAACCAAGTATATGGTCTTCAATCCATGTCATTCTCCTAGATCTAACTCTATGATAAAAGAGGTGCCACTGGAGCGGGTGCATACCTTTGACTATTTGGGGATTACACTAACTGAGCAGTTTGATTGGCATACCCATATAGCCCATCGTAGCCTAAAAATGGAACAACTAACCAGGGGAATGGTAAAAATGCTACAAGGTATCCAATTTCTACCTAGTACCCCAGCGATTCAAATGTATAACCATCCAGCTCTAGGGGCTGCCCTCTATGGTGCAGACTTGTGGGGTAATAGGGATGTGTCTGCCTTGGCGGCAGTTGAAAATCAATTTATGCGCCTACTGACTGGTCTCCCTATGAGTACATTATTGGTGTCAATTAGACTAGATTTAGAGCTAAGTCAATCTCCGACAAGATAGGGGTGAGGCCTATATTATATTGGAGAAGAATCTGGGCCACCCCTGAGCTGTCATCCTATCGTCAGGGTCTAGAGGAAATACCAAGTATGCCAGGGTCATGTAACATACCCCGGATTAGGTATGTAAAAATGACCCTCACATAAATTGGGAACGAGAGCCTGTGGACTAACCCGGGAGAAGCTATTGTGACCTCAAAGAAATCTATCAGGTCCACTAACTGGTAATATATATTGAGAAACCTACACTGTCAGTTGAATCCTGGATCTTTAGCTGTTGCCTTCCTTGCACAAAAGGAGGATTTTGCTGAGAAAGCTTTTCTGGACCAAATTGAACCCACAATTTCTAAGTAAGTTTATTTGAAATTTTGAAATGCGGCATTGCCGCTTCATTCTTTTACTGCCAAATGGCTACGTGACCCAAAGAAGGTAGATTGGCAATGCCCCTACTGTAGAGATACCAAAGAAATGGTAGACCCTGCATCCTCTTCTGTCCAGCCTACGCAAGTAGCAGGAAGAAATGGATTTTACCGTTGTGTCATAATTTGGGTATCAGGGATCACAGAGAGGCACTCAGGGGCATATTATCAACGGCCAGCGATAAATGTCGCTGGCCGTGCTTAGCGATAATTTTGTTATCGCAGGCTATCTCTGGAAGTTATCGCCCTGGTAGCGCGTTATTAACAACGCGTTTCTCCAGGGCGATAAAAATTCCATAGATAGCGAGGTTATCGCCGTTTTGCAGGGAACATCGCTAGTTTTCCAGCGATGTTCCCTGCAAAGCGGCGATGACTTCTGCTGATACGACCCACAGGGTCGTATCAGCATAATCCACCCCAATGTTAGGGATAGGTAAGTCTGCATTTTAGCAGACGTTAGTTTTGGAGAAAACAGCGGTTTTCTCCAAAAACTAACGTGTGCTAAAATGCTGGAGCAACTTTGTAAATATCGCGATGTGAACATCAGCGATATTTGCAAGGTAGTCCATCCGGGTACGCCCACTTTGCATCTCATTAAAGATGCAAAGGAGGCGTTGGGAAAAAGGGTGCTAACATGCGATTATGCATGTTAGCACCCTCTTGTAGATAGGGCGATTGTTTTATCTCCGCTTTTTTGGCTTTTTAAGCCAAAAAAGCGGAGATAAAGCCCTTGTAAATATGCCCCTCAGAATTTTGAAATCAGACACAAGGCAGCCTACTGTTTTAGCAGTTTCCTGCTTTCTGATGTACATGTGGAGAGCAAGACAGAAAATGAGTATTCTCTCAGAAAGCTAAGGTAGTGATATATAGCTAAAAACTACATCTTTCACTATATTAATGGGCATGAGTCCAACTTATCAATGAGCAAGGCTACACAAAATGAAGTATATAGGATTGCCATCAATTTTTATATCTTGGTTACATTTTATGTCTGTCTTTTTAATGAAATTGAAACGTTAATAGATCACTTTGATGGATTTTATCCTACTTATATTGATTGTATATTTTTTATGGAAGTGATGTTTTATATGTGCTTTTATGGCTATGTAGCCGAAATAAAGATTTGATGATGATATTAAAACAATCACTATATTGGACATGGTAATCCAACCAATCCGAAGATGTCAAGGATGCTGCATCAGATTTAATGATGGTAGCAGGGTGAGCCTTGCTTGTCTGCAGCTTTGATATTTGAGATTCAATAAAACCCAGTCGGCTTAAAATGTGGTCCATCAAAGCTATAACCTGACCCTCTAGGGATTTCAATTTACTACTAATTAAGTTGAAAGCTTTAACCTCCTCACAATCTTTCAAACAGTAGATGGATTGTCCTTGCTTACAAGCTCCGTCGACTTTGTCCCATGACTCCCTTTCTAGTGCTGGATGTGTTTAACATTTCTTTCCTTTTTACTGGTGGGAGGAACAAACCAAATCACAGATTCTGTTGGAACCCAAATTATAAGACTCTAGTTGTCGGGCGACAGTCAGAGAGACCACAAGGAATCCCTCTGCCCTTCTCTGAAATACCTGAGTTTGGCAACAGTGGAATGGTCAGTTTACTCTTGCCACTTCAAAGGAATTTTATCAGGGATGGACTTGATGACAGTAAACAACCGTTCTTCAGCTGAATTGATTTCCTGATCTGGGGCACCCATAGCATTTGTGAGAATGTTCATAACTGAAATAGATATAGAAGGGTCTTCACCAGCACAGGCTGTGGATTTCCTTTTCGCCATGATCCTTGATTATGTAAAATTTAATCAAAGCAGCAAGTCTTAAAACCAAAGGAGGATGGCCCAGCCTGGCTTTATTTGGGCACAGACAGGCGCAGATGGGCCTACTCTTGGACTGGTCTTCGCCAGGGCAGATGCCTGTGCACGCTGTGCACGCGGCCCATGCCGCAAGTGTAGAAGTGTGCTATTATAGCGCTAAGCAAGGTCACAGCCCCTTTGCGGCCCATCCTTCTGGTGAGGGCCAGCGTATGATGAGTAATGGAGTCTGGTTGAAGAGCTGCGGCTGCATTGCAGGCGTTGAAATGCGCTAATATAGTGCTGAACAAGGTCACAGCTCTCTTGCAGCCCCTCCTCCTTGTTAGGGCAAGTGCAGGCTCAGCAATGGAGTCCAGTTGAAGATCAATGTCCCACACCACTGTTATAGAGCTGAACAAGGTCACAGCCCCCTTATGGTCCCTCCTCCTGGTTAGGGCAACTGCAGGTTGGGTGTAGATCTGCTTTGGTGCAGCCTCAAGGAAGAATCTAGGCGCTACAGATGTCGGGAACAGGTGGCTGACTTTGTGCATGAGTCTTGGAATTGTTCTGGAATTCAAGCTTAGTGGGACACTATATTTAAATCAAATAATTGATGTCAATATTGAACCCTATCCTTTGATAGCTTTCTTGGGCTATGTCAAAGACTTACTTGTGTCTGTCAGGAAATTTAAGGCACTAACTTTGCAATGAGGTGGTGTAGTGTGACCCCTCCCTACTCTTAGTGATTAGTTACATGATTTCAACCTATTGTACTACTGCATCTGATAACATTGGCTTACTAACGCCACCCAATTTTATGCCTAGAAGTATCTGATGCACTTCCAGGCACATCTGGCACAGCGTGCGTTGGAAAGAGACATCATGGAGGAGAGTGATGATGATAATGTGCAACTGAGGTTCAAGGCGCTTTTGTCTTTCTGAAACTATGTGTGCGACACACTAAGCGCACCACAAAAGAAACTACAAACAAGGTTACATAAAAAATAGCCTTTGTATTACTCATAAAACACATTAGAACATAATCACATATATAAACTGTGCCACCTGGCACTTGGTATCACTTTACAGGGATAATATACACTACAGGGCCCATCGGGCCACTGTCATAACCAACAGAACACACCATTCGTGGAAATCACAACCGGTAACTACTGGTAACATTGCTGGTAGCATAAACACATTATGCATCACATCATAGGCATACATCCTAAATTATCAGTGCACCACAGTACCCTGCTGAGGTGCATACAATGCATTAGGGCCTTACGCCCCACCAGAACACAAGGTGACCTCCAGGCCAACTGGCCTTCCTCAGGGGCCCGTCTTGGGCTGTCCCGTAATGCCCTCTGTCCAAAAGTCAGGGCTCTCTGAGCACGTGGCTTTGTCTGAGCCACCAGGCTGCCGATGCAGCAGGGTACGGGCCCCAAAGGGCCAGAACCAAAAATGGGGGCAAGGGTGCAACTCACCCGTGTCTCTCAGTGGCACAAAAAGCCCCCCCCCCACGTTGCAACTGCCCGTGATCTGGCAGTGTAGCTGTATGAATCGCAACAGGCACCAACAGTGTGCCTTGTGAGCCCCCCTCTTCGGGACTCCTCTTTGTAGGCAAAACAAGCGGGCACAAACTGTGTGCCCTCCCAGCCCCTCTCGCCGGGGCTTCTCTTGTGCAACTGGCACAAGCAGGCACCAACAGGGTGCCTTGGGAACTCCACTCACCGGGGCTCCCCCTCGTAGTAAAATCGGTACCCGCAGGCCCCCACAATGTTCCTCTCCAAGCCCCACTCACCGGGCCTTCTCTTCAGGGACTTTGAGGACTCCAAAAGGGAGCCTGCGAGGCTCCGCCTCCTCCTTTGCAACACGGAGGTCATCCAGCCCGGAGCGAAGTCTCCGCCGACCCCATCTCCCTCGTTGCACAACACGCGGGCTTCTCAATGGCACACAGGAGCCCCGCCTTCCTCCAGGCACGAGCTTGCCTGACTTCCGGCGGCCACATCCGCGATTGGCTTCTCCTCTGGGTCAGCCTCGCCCCTGGTCAGGCAACGAGCGCCTGACTTCCGGTTTCGCGTTGCGGTCGGAGCCCCCGGCTCGGGCTCAGAAGTCTGTTTGTAGAGTGCCCACCACACGCTTCAGGTGCGCGGTCACCGCACCGTCCCCTGGCACAAACAATGCGGGGTAGGCTCCCGGTGACGGTGCCTCAGCTGGGGAGCCCGCACCTCGGGCTCCGGGGCTAGGTCCAGCCCTTAACCCTGCGTCTTCTCCACAAGGGGGGGGGGCAGCAACCCGCTCTCCCCGGCAAGACCAGAAGAGCAGGGGAAATGAGCAGCGCTCCGCCTGTCTCTCACCTGCAGATACCCGCACGGAGCAGGCAGCGCTTTTCCCCACAAAGGTGCACAGGTAGGCCAGCACACCGGGTCTCCTTGGCAAAGTAGCAGATCCCTCAGCTGCCAAGAAGGGCAGCAGGTCAGTCCCCCGATGGCGGTTCCTCCTGGCAGTCCGGCAGCCTGCCAGCCCCAAGTAAGCACCAAGCAGTACACACACACACTTTTTCATGGGGTCACAGCCCCAATACTTATACCAATGCCAGTCTTTGTTCTCCCCCTGGCACAGGGCTCTGTGCCCGGTCCAAATCAGTTCTGGGGGGCACTCAGGAACATCCTTTCAGTGCACAAAACACCCTCATTGTTAGTGTAGGCTCTGGCCCCAGGCACACCACAGGGGGGGTGGAGCCAGCATTGTACAAGGCAGGCACAGACCTATTCAGGGTCAGGGGCTACTCCTCCCACTACTCCAAATGCGGGTCAGGCCCATTCAGTCTAGCGCTGACTCACCCAGCCCCTCTGGAGCCACTGCATCTCCCCAGTCTCTGTCACTCCAGAGCCAGACATGCAATACACAACAGGCAGGCACAAAGACACATAGCGCACAGAAATGCCAACTTCTAAAAGTGGTATTTCTAAAATAGTGTTAATAAATTTGCACACACCACCACGCAGCATTTATCACCACTATTCCAAACATACCAAACTTGATCACGCTGCTCCTCTCATATCAGGAATTACCACTGAAACACATATCAGGGAATCCCCAATGCATTCCTATGAGAGGGCAGCCTCACAGCAGTGAAAAACCAAAATGGCTGTTTGTCACTACCAGGACATGCCACACAGTTAAGGCACATGTCCTACCTTTTACCTACAGCACACCCTGCCCATAGCTCTAGCTAGGGCCTACCTTAGAGGTGGCTGATATGTAGTAAAAGGGGAGTCACAGACGTGGCAACCACTTTATGTGCCACGTCACAGCGGCAGTAAACTGCGTGCACAGGCCCTGCAATGGCAGAGGCCTGAGACAAGTTTGAATGGCTACTTTGGTGGGTGATGCAAGCAGCGCTGCAAGCCCACCAGTAGCATTTAATTTACTGGCCCTGGGTATCTGAGATACCACTTTACAAGGGACTGATAGGTAAATTAAATTAGCCAAGAAGGTGTAGACCAATCTTACCACGTTTACCATAGAGGGCACATGCACTTTACACTGGGCAGCAGTGATAAAGTGCCCAGAGTCCTAAAACCACTAACACCAGGTCAGGAAAAATACCAGGAGGAAGGCAAAAAGTTCAGGGATGACCCTGCAAAAAGGGCCAAGTCCAACACTCATTGTGTGAGTGGAATTCATTTTATTTCATTTTGATACTTTAACTCGGTCATAGACCATAAAAGTCACAGTTCAAGTATACAATACATAAAACCAACGAATAATACGTGAAAAACACACAAGTTTGGCAGTGTACCCCGTAAAGACCTAGCACCTGACCCACTATCCCTAATTAACGTAATAGGATTTCTCCAATGATAGTGTGTGCACACCGTTAACACACCCACTGCCGCGGTGCAATCCAAGACAGGATTATAACAAGCAGACTAAAACGCAAAGGTGCACCACTTAGTAACAAGAAACAATAGACACATCACAAAACATCAAGTCCGTGTCCATAGTATTTTCCATATATTTTCTTCTTTTATTTCTCAAAATATTCTTGATATAAAACCACAGCCGACGCGTTTCGTCCAGTAATGGACTTCTTCAGGGCATTAGAGCTAAAAAGGCGGGCACTCCTGGAGATAAGTCAACATCGGAGTTCCACCCTCTGGGTATGTGTTACGCTGAAATTGCCCAAAAGCTCTTATCCTCTGTACGATAATAAAATCAAGATAATTATTCCTTAATTGGAAAAGGCAGGATTTATTCATGGGAATAGTACCCTCCACACGAATCCTTCCGAAGTGCGCCTCACTGTGATAAAGTGGGCCAACAGTAGAAACGGGCAATCTCCCAATACAGCCTTGATATGGCTAAGAAAAACGGCGACCTCGAGCAATCTCCTGTGAGGCGAAGACGAATACTTCGGAAGGATTCGTGTGGAAGGTATTGTGGTTTTATATCAAGAATATTTTGAGAAATAAAAGAAGAAAATATATGGAAAATACTATGGACACGAACTTGATGTTTTGTGATGTGTCTATTGTTTCTTGTTACTAAGTGGTGCACCTTTGCGTTTTAGTCCAACGAATAATACATTTAAATAAAAGCAATCCTTAAAATATCATTATGAATACACAAGATCAGAGTCAAGAATATGACAAATATGTAAAAATCCATCAAACAAATCTATGAAAAATAATCATGTGCAAATTTTAAGTATTCATAGCTTCTACAGCACTCAAAAAGAAATACACATAAATTAATTTAAATCACATATCTTAAGAAAAAGAGATAATAAACACAGTGGCCAATTAAACTGAAAATAGGATGTCAATCAATCAATCAATCAATCGCCGAATTTGTAGAGCGCACTACTTACCCGCGAGGGTCTCAAGGCGCTGGGGAGAGAAAAGGGGGGGGGTGCTGCTACTGGTCGAACAGCCAGGTCTTGAGTAGCCTCCTGAAGGTCAGCAGGTCTTGGGTCTGTCGTAGGCTTAGTGGAAGGGTGTTCCAGGTCTTGGCGGCGAGGTGTGAGAAGGATCTGCCGCCGGTGGTTGTTCTTCGAATGCGAGGGACGGTGGCGAGGGAGAGGTCGGCGGAGCGGAGCTGGCGGTTGGGGACGTAGAAGAAGAGTCGTCTGTTGAGGTAGGCTGGGCCAGTCTTGTGGAGTGCCTTGTGTGCGTGGATGAGGAGTTTGAAGGAGATTCTCCTGTCGACGGGGAGCCAGTGCAGGTTCCTCAGGTGGGGGTGATGTGGCTGTGGCGTGGTACGTCTAGGATCAGGCGTGCGGAGGCGTTTTGTATGCGTTGCAGTCGCTTGATGAGCTTGGCCGGGGCTCCCGCGTAGAGGGCGTTCCCATAGTCAAGTCTGCTACTGACGAGGGCCTGGGTGACTGTTCTTCTTGTATCTGTCGGGATCCACCTGTAGATCTTGCGAAGCATGCGGAGGGTGTTGAAGCAGGAGGAGGAGACTGCGTTGACTTGCTTGGCCATGGAGAGCGTTGAGTCGAGGATGACTCCCAGGTTGCGTGCGTGGTCGGTGGGTGTCGGGGCTGCTCCCAGCGTCGTTGGCCACCAGGAGTCGTCCCAGGCTGAGGGGTTGGAGCCGAGGATGAGGACCTCTGTCTTGTCCATGTTCAGCTTTAGTCGGCTGATCTTCATCCAATCGGCGACGGCCTTCATTCCTTCATGGAGATTGGATTTGGCGGCGAGGGGGTCCTTGGTGAGGGAGAGGATCAGTTGAGTGTCGTTGGCGTAGGAGATAATGTTGAGGTCGTGCTGTCTGGCGATGCGTGCGAGCGGGGCCAAGTAGATGTTGAACAGTGTTGGGCTGAGGGAAGATCCCTGGGGTACGCCGCAGATGATCTTGGAGGCTTCGGATCGGAAAGGTGGGAGGCGGACTCTCTGGGTTCTGCCGTCGAGGAAGGAGGTGGTCCATTCCAGGGCCTTGTCTCGGATCCCTGCGTCGTGGAGGCGTGCGCGTAGAGTGCGGTGGCAGACAGTGTCGAAGGCGGCGGAGAGGTCCAGCAGGATGAGGGCTGCGGTCTCACCGTTGTCCAGCAGGGTCCTGATGTCGTCGGTGGCGGCGATGAGGGCAGTCTCAGTGCTGTGGTTGCTGCGGAACCCTGATTGGGATGGGTCCAGGATGCTGTTTTCTTCGAGGTATCGGGTTAGCTGTTTGTTGACGATCTTCTCGATGACCTTGGCTGGGAACGGAAGCAGGGAGATGGGCCGGAAGTTCTTGAGGTCTCTCGGGTCCGCCTTGGGTTTTTGAGTAGGGCGTTGATCTCTGCGTGTTTACAGCTCTCTGGGAAGGTCGCGGTCTCGAAGGAGAGATTGATAACGTTGCACAGGTGGGGTGCGATGGAGCTGCTGGCTTTGTTGAAGATGTGGTGCGGGAAAGGGTCTGACGGGGAGCCGGAGTGTATTGTGCTCATGGTCTTGATGGTGTCATCGATGTTCACGCTGGCCCAGGCTGGCAAGGGGTCATGGTCGATGGTGTGCGGCGGGTCTGGTGTATCTATCTTAGATGGGGCTGTCTGGGTGTTGAAGCTGTCGTGGATGTCGGCGATCTTGCCGTGGAAGAAGGTGGTGAGGGAATCGCACAGGGCTTGCTACGGCGGGATGTCGTTGGTGTTGGAGCTGGGGTTGGAGAGTTCCTTCACGATGTTGAAGAGCTCCTTGCTGTTGTGTGCGTTGTTGTCGAGGCGGTCTTTGAAGGAGATTCTCTTGGCGGACCTGATGAGGTGGTGGTGGTTACGGATGGCGTCTTTGTGGGCTGCGTGGCTGTCCGGTGTCTTATCACTGTGCCATTTCTTCTCTAGTTTCCGGCAGGTACGCTTGGAAGCTAGGAGTTCCGGGGTGAACCAGCTGGCTCTTTTGGTGGTGTCGCTGTAGGTGAGTTTTTTCAGTCGTCTATCCATCGTCTGAGGTTGCAGGCAGCGTCGTTGGTGTTGGATGGGTCGGAGGGAGGGATGAGAGCGAGGTTTGCCCGTAGTTGGTCTTCGGCGACTTTGCTCCAGCGGCGGCGTGGGATCTGTTGGGTGCGGTGGTGTGTGGTGGGTTTATGGAAGGTGAAGTGGATGCAGCGGTGGTCGGTCCAGAGGAGTTCCATGGTGTGGCTGAAGGAGACGTGGGAGCTTGAGGAGAAGACGGGGTCGAGCGTGTGGCCGGCGGAATGAGTCGGTGTTGTGACGAGCTGTCTCAGTCCGAGGTTGGCGAGGTTGTCGATTAGGGTGGTGGAGTTGCTGTCGTTGTTGTTCTCCAGGTGAAAGTTCAGGTCTCCGAGGAGGATGTAGTCAGTAGAGGTCAGGGCGTGCGTGCTGATGAAGTCGGCGATGGAGTCACTGAACTGGGGTCGGGGCCCAGGGGGTCTGTAGACAAGGGTGCCTCTAAGGCTGGTGTTGGGGTCCGTGTGGATCTGGAAGTGCATGTGTTCGGCGGTGCAGAGAAGGTCGTCGGTGCTGGTCGAGACCCTGATGGAGTTCTTGTGGACGATGGCGATTCCTCCTCCTACTCCGTTGACGCGGTCTCTTCGGGTGATCTTATAGCCGTCTGGGATGGCTATGGCGATGTCGGGTGCGGAGGAGTCGTTCATCCAGGTCTCTGTCAGGAAGGCGACGTCTGGTGATGATGTGTCGAGCAGGTCCCAGAGCTCGACGGCGTGTTTGCGTGCGGAGCGGGTGTTCAGTAGGATGCATCGGAGGTGGTTGAGGTCCTTCTTGGCGGGCGCTTCGGTGGCTCTGAGGCTGGTGTAGCTGCAGTTCCGGCAGGTGAAGGGGCCATGGGTTCGTTTCGGGGCGGCCTTGAAGCAGTTGTGTGTCCGTCCGGGGTTGAGAGCGTGGAGTGTGGTGGCATCGTAACGGCGTCGGTCCTCGAGGCTGGAGCGGGGGGCGTGAGGACCAGGGGTTCTGGCGCTGGGCGTGGTCCAGGCGCGGACGGGTGCAGATGGGCTTGCCTTAAGTGTGCCTTAGGCGTGCCTTTGGCGCGCCAGCGGCGCAGCCGCGCAGCGGCCACCATATATGGGGAGGGAGGAGCAGCTGGGAGGCGGGAGGCAGGGGCAGCGAATGGGCAGTCAGGGGGGCGGGGCCGCAGGGGACGCAGCGGCGGGAGTGGAGAGAGGCAACGGGGGTACAGAAGGCAAAATCGGGCACAAAAAATGGGGGCACGAGGGGAAACAGAGAGCAAAATGGACACACAGAATGGGGGCACGAGGGGAAACAGAAGGCAAAATCGGGCACAAAAAATGGGGGCACGAGGGGAAACAGAAAGCAAAATGGACACACAGAATGGGGGCACAAGGGGAAACAGAAGGCAAAATCGGGCACAAAAAATGGGGGCACGAGGGGAAACAGAAAGCAAAATGGACACACAGAATGGGGGCACGAGGGGAAACAGAAGGCAAAATTGGGCACAGGAGATGGGGGCACAAGGGGAAACAGAAGGCAAAAATGGACACACAGAATGGGGGCACGAGGGGAAACAGAAAGCAAAATGGACACAGGAGATGGGGGCACGAGGGAAACAGAAGGCAAAACGGGCACCGAGGCAGCAGCAGAGGGGCGAGCTTACCAGCAGCAGCAGCGGGCAGGACAACACAGGCGGAGCTGTGTGGCAGGGGAGCGACCTACCTGGCAAGGTCAAGGGTCGCTCTCCTCACCGCGCATCGGCCGCCATATATGGGGAGGTGGGAGGGAGGAGCAGCTGGGAGGCGGGAGGCAGGGGCAGCGAATGGGCAGTCAGGGGGGCGGGGCCGCAGGGGACGCAGCGGCGGGAGTGGAGAGAGGCAACGGGGGTACAGAAGGCAAAATCAGGCACAAAAAATGGGGGCACGAGGGGAAACAGAGAGCAAAATGGACACACAGAATGGGGGCATGAGGGGAAACAGAAGGCAAAATCGGGCACAAAAAATGGGGGCACGAGGGGAAACAGAAAGCAAAATGGACACACAGAATGGGGGCACGAGGGGAAACAGAAGGCAAAATCGGGCACAAAAAATGGGGGCACGAGGGGAAACAGAAAGCAAAATGGACACACAGAATGGGGGCACGAGGGGAAACAAAAGGCAAAATTGGGCACAGGAGATGGGGGCACGAGGGGAAACAGAAAGCAAAAATGGACACACAGAATGGGGGCACGAGGGGAAACAGAAAGCAAAATGGACACAGGAGATGGGGGCACGAGGGGAAACAGAAGGCAAAACGGGCACCGAGGCAGCAGCAGAGGGGCGAGCTTACCAGCAGCAGCGGGCAGGACAACACAGGCGGAGCTGTGTGGCGGGGGAGCGACCTACCTGGCAATGTTGAAAGAGAAACGCGTTGATACCCAGCATCGGCTTCGTGAGGCTGACTTCGGTGGCCCATGCTATTTTCATTTTGAAATGGGCAGATGTGTCCTTACTCTTGGCAATCATTTCATGAGGCTGACTTCTGCGGTCCATGCGTTTTTCATTTTGGGACGGACGTGTTTCTGGTAATCATTGCATCTCACCGTAAGACATCTCGGACCAGCGGCCCCCATCACCAGGCGGCTCACACTGATTCATCTGACACGGTTCAGCGTGTCTTCATTTTAAACAAAATCCTCTTGTCCTTAATAAGGCCCATTCTGACAAGCTACCGCATACTGCTCACTGCCAGATTGGGGTTCGATCCCCCTCACTAGGTGCCCGTCTGAGCCATATGTGAGTAAAAAACCTTTTTTCCTTTTTCACTCAATTGGTGTGCACTTCACCAACTCTGGCATAAGATCGTTGTGATCCATCAGGTGGCCCTAATTGTAAGGTCCTGATGAGACACCCTATTGTTTATGAGGTCGAAACCTCGTCGAATCTCACCATAACAAACCATATCCAGCATTTCTAAATTAGCAAGTAGGCTGTTGTATGACATTGTTCATTTAAAAAATGGTTGTTTTTATGTACTAAGAAACCCTGTTGTATGTTATAATTTGTTACTTACATTTTGATGGTTCTTTTTTACACTGAGTACAATCTGCATGTTTTTCAATAAAGATACTATTTTGTGCACGACAGTATTTGGTTTCTTCATTGCATTTTGTATAGCATTTCTCTTTCAACATCCTATATTCAGTTTATTTGACCATTGTACTTGTACATTATTAAGTATTCTTACATTGTCCACGAGAACCACTGTTTTTCTAAATATCCAAGTATCGGGGAATTATTGTTGCATTCCATAAGGTAATCAACACAGCTGTTGATAAAAAGAAGAAAAAACCGAGGGGCAAGGACACAGCCTTGCCTGACTCCCTTGTTGACCCTAAAGTGATCTGTGGTTTCCCCGTTGGCTCCACAGCAAATTTGTGCAAAGTTGGCGCTATGGAGGCGCATAATGATACCATAAAGGGGACCGGGAAGTCCTAGATCTCTCAAAATACTCCTAAGTTTATTTCTAAGAACCATATCAAAAGTCGCTTTAAGGTCGAAAAAAACAATATATAAGCCTCCCTTATTTATGTCGACCTCCTTCCACCTGATAAGTTGGACTCTAAAGACCTGGTCTTGGAACAAAAACTAGCCTGGAATTGGGACAGGAGTTGATTATTATCAATCCAGGCTAGAAGACTATCCAATACCAGCTCACAGAATATTTTCTGACTAGTGTCAATAACGTTGATGGGCCGGTAATTCACTGGGTCGGTTTTAAGACCCTTTTTATAAATCAGTATAATCTCTGCACCTTTCCGTGTGACAAGGATTTCGGTACCCGGCATAATAGCATTTGCCACACAGTTAAAATAAGGGGTCCAAATGTCAGGTTCTGAAATAAAGAGGTCAGTCGGGATTCTATCCATCCCTGGATCCTTACCGGGCTTCTGAGATCAGATGGCAAAATAAGTTTCTGACATTGCAAAAGACTCTAGTATATCATTTGAAGGGCGATTTTGAAGAATCAAACCTGGAATATACTGGAATATCAAGGGGAGCAATTCCTGACCCAGACTGGTCCCTAAACCATATGGCAGAGGGAATCATAGGATCACTATAGAGGGATTGAAAATAGTTGATGCAATTACGTGGTAGAATATTTGATTCAGGCCTCATCTTAGTCATTCTGGCACCGTGCAATATGGTATGCCAGAAAGCTTCTTGGTTCCGGGATCGCGCAGCAATCAAAATATCATCCCAAATGGCAGTATCCCAAGAAATTTGAGCATTATTTAACACTGCTTTTTAGTCAGTTCTGGTGGACTGGCTCTCTTTGGGGAGTCCGTTTTTAAGAGTGTTAATTAAATGGCTCTTCGCCCTCCCTACAATTCTTAGTAAACCTCGTAGGATCTATGGTCAAGTGCACACTCCTGGTGGGGTGGGGGGAGTTAATAAAAAAAATAGGTTTTTAATTCCTTAAACCATTTGTCATGAGTATCCAATATTTTCTTGTGGCACAGCCTCAGACTCTGAAAAAAAGAGCAGAATCGGGATAAAATCCTGATGTAATTGGGCACAAACACCTTCATTGTTTGCTACACACTCCCACTTGACTTCTTCTGGTTATTACTTATTGTTAAGTCTCCACAAGGGAGACAATGAGTCTGGGCTAAACTGTTTCGGTCACCTCGGAAGGAAAGGGACAAGGGAAAGTGCTCACTCTCGTATTGGATCATAACCTCCACATCAAGTATATTTTCACATGAACTAACATCTACAAGAATGTAGTCAAGATGACTTCAATAGGAATTTCCCATGTTTCCTGGAACATAAAAACGTCACTCTGGTCACTAAAAGCTCCCCAGTCCACTTGGACAAGTTTACTCCTGAGTCCAGGTATATTACAGGAAAGAAAAGTATAGTTATTATTAGAACTGTTCTTAGGAGAAACATGAGCACCCTGACTCTGAGTGCGTAATTCAGTGGTAGGGTGACCTATGTTAGCTAAACTATCTAGATACACATTCCTACTTCTGTGTTGGTTAAAATCACCACGAGTTAGCAGGGCAATTTCTACACAAGGGTTAATGTTGTTAGGGGACATTTGTGGAGAACAAAATGCATTTCTTGGTCTACTAGACTTAGTAGGAGTCTCTGCAGTCTCCAGTCAATCAACGGGGGATAATGGGGATGTTAAATGGGGTTGCTCCACAGGATAGGGAAGGGAGCCCTAGTTTTAAGCTTGATCATAGAATTTGTGGGAGAAAGAAATCGTGCTTGCTGAGACAATAGGCCATTAACAATAGAAGGGTATGAGAATTTAAATTTAATATAATCACATTTGCTACAAGGAGTTGATGAGTAGCCCTGTGTTACAGGACAAGAGAAACAAGGCCACATCAATTATCTGTAGTACACCGTTTATTTGCCACATGTCTACGGGAACCAAAATAGGTAATTATAAACACAGTTCATTCCTCACAGTCTCTTGCCTTATGGGCTTCCTCCTTAGGATTTTCTCTGGTCTTCTCCCTCACTGGTGAAATGACACCCTTGGGAAAACAGAAGCACAAGGCTATTAGCATCTAATTATCTCTTACACCTTGAGCCCATCACTGTTAGATAGCTCAGTGTATATCTCAAGGCATATCCATATCACTTATCAGTATCTCAAGAAACAAAAGGAAAGATCCCTCAACATCTCGCCACCCACTCCAACTGTAAAGACACACAAATAAAAATGCCCCAATGGATTTCTTTCAAGATGTCCCTGTCGAGTATCACAAAAGGGTACCACAACCCCACCAAGTAAGCATGCGCAGCAAGCCAGTAACTAAGGGTGTGTGCGCTTGTTCTCACTACTTGCCTGAAGGCATGACCCCTTGATAGAGTCAGGCCCATCTCATTTGGCTCGCCTTCTCTCGGTTGTGCTTGAACGATGCTGGTGGAGTAGTGCCTCTCTCTGTCATCCGGCCACACTCGCAACAGTGTTGCTCCTCCAAGTCTGGTGTCACCACTTGCCGCTGCTCTCATCCGCACTTCCACATGCTCTTTTTTTGTTCTTTCATTCTTTAGGAATGAGTCCTTCCCCTTCAAGTCTTCTATTTCCACCCTCGAGGAATTATTAACTTACCAAAGATTTCAAATTTGTGTGCTAGTCACGTCAGTAGCCATTGGGTGAGGGGTTGGATTTAAGGGCACATCTGAACTGCTAGCAGCCTGATCTTGAGTGGTCTTGGGAAGAAAGCGATTACAACAATAATTGTAGGCACCACAGGAACAGGAGGATGAAGTAGCGACTTGTAGTTTACATAAGACACTCGCTCCTTTGATTTAGGGCAACTGTTAGAAGATGTATTGGCTTTAGACTTGCCATACGGTTTGGTAAACAAGGGTGCGACTTGAGGTTTTTTAGGTTTGTCACTTAGATTGGTCGATAAATCGGGGTGTAAAATGTGCTCCACCTCCTCAAGAAGGGAGTCTATATCATGTAAAGTGCAGCTCTGCGGAGAACGTTCAGGAGCTTTTTTGACAATGGGCTCACCTGTGAGTTTTTCCATACACTTCCTTTGCCCCATTATGACAGAGGGACCTCTAAGCCCCCACTAGAAAGAAGGGGAAAAGAATTAGAAAATGTTAGTCCGGATTTAACGGACAAATAGAGCTCCAGGCAAGGGAAAAAAAACACAAGGCAACAGTATAACAACAGTATAGAGCATCTAATTTAGGCACCACCGTTGCCTGTCTTAGGATATGCAACAATGTGTGCAATGAAAATATCACAAGGAGCACTATGGAAAAAAAAACTACATTAAAATCAATATAAATTCTTGGACTGGGCTGTAAGCCCCTTCTCATACACAATACTCAAAAAGGGGAGGAAGAAAAAGAGAGGGTGTTCATAAGACACAGCAATGTATCAAAGTGGATTTATATTGATGGGAAGGTGTGTCTCATCTGCACCTGTGTACTTGTGTGTGTCTATCTTTTTGTTTAGTTAGGTGTTCATGAAAAATGAGACTGATGCAAAATACTTAATTTGAAAAAGGATTTGCATATGCTCCACTCTGTTTTGTGTGTGTGTGCGTGTGCGTGTGTGTGTGTGTGTGTAGATGTATGTGTGAGTGGATCTTTCTGTTTTATTAGTTGTTCAGGAACAATTAACATTTTGTTAAGTGCTTACTTAAAAATAGAATCTGCATATGTTCTACCTTGATGTGTGTACTGACAATCTGCCATGCCATAGCCAATCCAACTTTTTGTATGGGTTCTTCTCTTTTGATTACTTGCAACTATGTGATGTTGACTTTGGAAGTGTTTGTATGTAGTTTTGAGTATGTATGTGTATGTCTCTGTTCTACTGAGACGTTTCAAATGCAAAGAATGATACATAGCCGTGAATGTATTTGTGGCTGTGTTTTTTGGCAACTGTCATACTGTCTTTGGGTGTGTTTTGTGTGTATGTGCTTGGGCGTTTCTATGGATGTCTGCAAGTATGTTGTGTGTATGAGTATGTCTCTCTCTATCTTTATATCAAGATCTGGCCACTGGGAATGCCTATTGAGTTACATTGTTGATTGCCTGAGGAAAGGAAGACTCTTACCACTAGCAACAGTGCTACTTTGAACAGAAAAGTAGCCAAAAACTTGTCAAGTGTCTCGTAAGAGGGTCCCAAATATGAGGAAAAACACAAACAAGGGGAAAAACGCTTTTTTTTAGAACTCTTGATTGAAGATGGAAATTGGGATTGAAAAAATTAGGAAGGCACCAAACACCTACTATCACCAGTAAGGAGAAATGAGCCAAGCAAGAACCAAAGTAAAGAAATCCAGAAGAAGATCAATGTGCTTAATACAAAAACTTGGGATAAAAAAACAGTAGCAAGGTGTTGGAAATCACTTGGCCTGGGTGGAGCTCGTAGATAATCACTCCACGGAATTCTGTGGAGTTACCGGGCAAGAAGACCTAGTCAGTACAGTAAAATGTTCCGTGGGCACAAGAGATTTTGCACGGTTATACAGAGAAGCTCTTGAGCATGTTAGTGCATTTATTGTTCAGGGAGGGGGGTCATGGCTTGTGCACTCACTGTGATCACCAGGCACGTGTTGGGGGGGGGTGGATCCACTCATGGGAAACATCCACGCAGATGTGTATCTCCTGGCAACTATAGGGGATCAGACAGACTAGCCTCCCTCACCCTGGCGGTCTGTGTGGTGCCGAAATCCTCAGTAGTGTACCTTCATTCTTCTTGTGGGAAAAGGCACCACCTAGTGGAATACACTTACAGTCTCACTCATTAAGTGTGAGCCTCACCCCGAGTGGGACGGGTATGCCCAGACGTGGGTCCCGTGCTCTCCATGCCACTGGAATCAAGCTATCCTGGCTGAAGAGGGGTGAAACCCCAAAACCGGTCCTAGGATGCTTGTTTCCAGTCCAGGGAGGACCTGGCTTGGCGGTTCGGGCTGGACTGTTCCCATGAGGCACAGGGTCAAGACTGATTTGCATGTGGCTGGGTTCAAACTGGAATGGCATGGTGAGCAAAAAAACAATGGATTTAGGCCCAGATCTCTGTACTGGGGTGAATGTATGACATTGTTCTGCATTCTGTCCATCAACTGTTGTTTTTGCATTTGTCACCCCGAGTGGGACGGGTATGCCCAGACGTCGGTCCCGTGCTCTCCATGCCACTGGAATCAAGCTATCCTGGCTGAAGAGGGGTGAAACCCGAAACCGGTCCTAGGATGCTTGTTTCCAGTCCAGGGAGGACCTGGCTTGGCAGTTTCGGGCTGGACTGTTTCCATGAGGCACAGGGTCAAGACTGATTTGCATATGGCTGGGTTCAAACTGGAATGGCATGGTGAGCAAAAAAACGATGGATTTAGGCCCAGATCTCTGTACTGGGGTGAATGTATGACATTGTTCTGCATTCTGTCCATCAACTGTTGTTTTTGCATTTGTCACCCCGAGTGGGACGGGTATGCCCAGACGTGGGTCCCGTGCTCTCCATGCCACTGGAATCAAGCTATCCTGGCTGAAGAGGGGTGAAACCCCGAAACCGGTCCTAGGATGCTTGTTTCCAGTCCAGGGAGGACCTGGCTTGGCAGTTCGGGCTGGACTGTTCCCATGAGGCACAGGGTCAAGACTGATTTGCATATGGCTGGGTTCAAACTGGAATGACATGGTGAGCAAAAAAACGATGGATTTAGGCCTAAATCTCTGTACTGGGGTGAATGTATGACATTGTTCTGCATTCTGTCCATCAACTGTTGTTTTTGGACACTTTGGAAAGCAGCCAAGTTTCTCTAAAATTGAGTCTCACACCTTGAAATTGTAATTTGTGTTCAAATCTGGAAACATCCTGGGTGCCATGGATAGACAAGGAGGCTTTATAGTTGTGCTCTTGAAGATGGTCTGTTTGTGGAACTGCCCTAGTTGGGGCAAATGAGTGTGGTCTTGGTGAGGAAAGGTGTGGTGTCAAGATGAGGGCATAGAAGAGATGAGTAGGGGTTGGATGCAGACATATGATTGCAGTCTTGGTCACAGGGCCCAGTCACAGGACAAGAGGGTCTCATGATAGAAGCGAAGGCTGTTTTGTTTTCCGGCTAGAAGCGCAGGATACACCCTTGCTTGTGTGAGAAGAATTTGAGTTACAGTGAGAAAACTTGGGTTCAGGTGATTGGGCTGTTAAAACTACCAGTGGAAAAGCACCAGGTACTTGTGGATTATGGACATTGCTCAATACAAGTACACATAAGTAAGTTTTGTTTCGAGATGAAGGTCTTCTTGTGCAGAGTTCAGGGGAGAGGGGTGTTCACATGCCCACATACAAAGTTACTACCTTTAACAAAAGTGCAATTCAGGCACATTCATCTTCATAATTCAGGCTTACTACAACCACACACCCCTCTAACTAAATGTAAAGATTCGCCTCTAATGACTCTGGACTGTGAGTGTGCCGATGCCACCCTAGTGTTAGTTCTACGCTAAATAAATAAATGATAACATGACGTAATCTAGCGCTTGTACTACCAGGACACTGTTGGAATATTGGTGTGCTATATGTTAGACCTACAAAAGGGGATGATGGACGGAACGTTTGAGCCAATCAAACACTCACCCCCAGTCAACTGATCTGGGTTTAATCCATCATCATTCTTTAGCTCACTCCACCACCCCAGTTCAGACATGGCCATATGCAAATCAGTCTGACCCTGTGCCTCATGGGAACAGTCCAGGCCGAACTGCCAAGCCATGTCTTCCCTGGACCGGAAACAAGCATCCTAGGACCGGTTTCTGGCATTCCAGCCGTCATCAGCCAGGCTTGCTTGAATCCAGTGGCAAAGTGAGCAAGGGACCCACGTCTGGGCATACCCCCGCCAACTTAGGGCGAACAAGCGATACAAAAGGGGATGATGGATGGAACGTTTGAGCCAATCAAACACTCACCCCCAGTCAACTGATCTGGGTTTAATCCATCATCATTCTTTAGCTCACTCCACCACCCCAGTTCAGACATGGCCATATGCAAATCAGTCTGACCCTGTGCCTCATGGGAACAGTCCAGGCCGAACTGCCAAGCCATGTCTTCCCTGGACCGGAAACAAGCATCCTAGGACCGGTTTCTGGCATTCCAGCCGTCATCAGCCAGGCTTGCTTGAAACCAGTGGCAAAGTGAGCAAGGGACCCACGTCTGGGCATACCCCCGCCAACTTAGGGCGAACAAAGCGATACAAAGGGGATGATGGACGGAGCGTTTGAGCCAATCAAACACTCACCCCCAGTCAACTGATCTGGGTTTAATCCATCATCATTCTTTAGCTCACTCCACCACCCCAGTTCAGACATGGCCATATGCAAATCAGTCTGACCCTGTGCCTCATGGGAACAGTCCAGGCCGAACTGCCAAGCCATGTCTTCCCTGGACCGGAAACAAGCATCCTAGGACCGGTTTCTGGCATTCCAGCCGTCATCAGCCGTCATCAGCCAGGCTTGCTTGAATCCAGTGGCAAAGTGAGCAAGGGACCCACGTCTGGGCATACCCCCGCCAACTTTGTGGGTCCCTTGCTCACTTTGCCACTGGATTCAAGCAAGCCTAATGTCTGAACTGGGGTGGTGGAGTGAGCTAAAGAATGATGATGGATTAAACCCAGATCAGTTGACTGGGGTGAGTGTTTGATTGGCTCAAGCGTTCCGTCCATCATCCCCTTTTGTATCGCTTTGGTCGCCCTAAGTTGGCGGTATGCCCAGGCGTGGGTCCCTTGCTCACTTTGCCACTGGATTCAAGCAAGCCTGGCTGATGATGGCTGAAATGCCAGAGACCGGTCCTAGGATGCTTGTTTCCGGTCCAGGAAGACATGGCTTGGCAGTCCGAGCTGGACTGTTCCCATGAGCACAGAGTCAGACTGTTGCATATGGCCATGTCTGAACTGGAGTGGTGGAGTGAGCTAAGAATGATGATGGATTAAGCCCAGATCAGTTGACTGGAGGTGGTGTTTGATTGGCTCAAGCGTTCGTCCATCATCCCCTTTGTATCAGCTGGTACGCCTAAGTTGGCGGTATGCTAGACGTGGATCACTGCTCACTTTGCCACTGGATTCAAGCAAGCCTGGCTGATGGCGGCTGAAATGCCAGAAACCGGTCCTAGGATGCATGTTTCGGTCGAGAAGGCATGGCGGCAGTCGAGCTGGACTGTTCCCATGAGCACAGGGTCAGACTGATTTTCATATGGCCATGTCTGAGACTGGGGTGGTGGAGTGAGCTAAAGATGATGATGGATTAAGCCAGATCAGTTGACTGGGAGTGAGTGTTTGATTGGCTCAAGCGTTCCATCATCCCCCTTGTATACGCTATATGTTAGACCTGGCATCCTTGGCGTGGGTCTCCCTTCCATTTTTTACGTAATGCCTCCACTGTTGCCGATATGTTTTTGCTGGACTAGATGCTCATGGGCACTTTGCCGCTGCTAATCAGTGCCAAAGTGCAAGTGCTCCCTATTGTAAATTGATGTATGTATTAGTGACTCCATGATTGGATGATTGGTTTACTTGTCAGTCCCTAGTACCGTGCACTGAGTGTGCCCAGGGCTTGTAAATTCAATGCTGCTGGTGGGCTTGCAGCACGGGTTGTGCCACCCACAGAAGCAGCTTGTAAAGTGTGTCTCAGGCCTGCCATTGCAGAGCCTGTGTGCAGCCTAGGGCTGCCATGTCGACTTGGTGAGTGCACCCACTTGCCAGTCCCTAAACCTTCCCTTTACTGCATGTTGGTCACCCCTAAAGTAGGCCCTAGGGCAGGGTGCATTGTAAGTATAAGGTAGGACATGCCCTGGTGTGTGTGGCATGTCCTAATAGTGAATTACAGCCATTTTCGTTTTTCACTATTGCAAGGCTACCTGCTCCCCATAGGCCAGAATGGGCAGACTGACTATTACACCTTATAGTCAGAACTGACCCAGGGAACATGGTAGAAAAACGAATTTAGTATGCCTGAACTCAGGATGATAAAATACATCTTTTAGTGAAGTTGGTTTTAACATTCTGTGTTTGAAAATACCACTTTTAGAAAGTGGGTATTTTCTTGCCTAACTATCCAAGCCTGCCTCTGCTAGGTTGTGTATTCCTTGTCTGGAGATTGAGTGACAGGGGCTGGGGGTGGCTACAGGAGACAGGGTGAGTCAGCACAGGGCTGAATAGAAAGATCTGCATCCAGAGTGGAGGGAGGAGTTGCACCTGGGTCTGAATAGGGCTGTGCCTGCCTTCCACAATGCTGGCTCCACCTCCTGCCGGGCGGCTGAGCACTCTGCCCCACATTCTGAAAGGAAAGGAGTCAGAAAAACAAAGTGCTCCAGGACTGACCAGAACTGGTTTTGGGCTAGGCAGAGGCCTCTCTGCCTCCAGAGAACAAAGAGAATCAGGATATAAGAGGGGCACCCAGACCCCAGGAAGTTTAGATCACTTTTGGGAACAAGAAGAAACCTTTGCTGAGGAGCGGAACCAAGAAGAAACTGAGGAGAGACTATCCCTAAGCCTGAAGTGCTGCTTGGGGGATTGGCCTGCAGTGGTTTGCCTGACTGCCAAAGAAAGGAGAAAGGAACTTTTGCTTTACTGTGACTTTCATCAACTTGTGAAGGATCTCCAAGGGCTTGGAAGAGAGCTTGCCCCCTGATCGAAGTCCGAGGACCATTGGACTTCACCCCCTTTGTGAATTGCTGCTGGAAACTCTGTTTCAGTGGCTACAGAGGTAGGGAGCTGTGTCCGACTCTCACGACCGACTCGGTGTCCTGTAAGCACCGCATCGAAGCACCGTCTCGCCCTGCACCGCACGGCCCTGGTCTCACCGACTCCGTCAACGAGCCGCTGCCTGCACTGCATCGAGGGACAACGCGTCCTGCAACGCTTCGCTATGCCAAATCGAACTGGTCCGACCGACATGGTCACTGCTGCTGAGTTCGAGTCCTGTGACCGCACCGGAGTTGGGCACCGCTCGCACGCTTGCGACGCACCGCCCGACTCGCACCGCTGTCCGGACTGATCGACGCCAGCTCCTGAATCCGGCTCCGTCACCGCACCGCAACCTGCCAGCACCGCATCGAAGCACCGTCTCGCCCTGCAACGCCACGGCCCTGGTCTCACCGACTCCGTCCAACAAGCCGCTGCCTGCACCGCATCGAGGGACAACGCGTCCTGCAACGCTTCCATCTTGCATCGCGATCGCGACGTACAGCCATCTGGCTCGCACGCCCGTGCCTGCCGCTTCAAGTAAAAGGTACTGTGACCGAGTCTGTCTACGCTGTGTTGGCCCGTCTCGACGCGGTCAGCTGGATTTGTTAGACTCTGTTTGTTCTCGACATCGCCGTAGCCGGAGGAGGCTACCGACTCGCACAGAACCTTGAATTAAGCCTTTTTGATCAGAACTAAGCATTCTTGACAGTACTGTGGATTATTTTTGTCGTTTATGGTCTTGTGATAAATCTATATAAAAGATACTTATTTTTATAAATATACAACCTGTGTGGTGTCAATTTGTAGTGTTGTCACTTGATTACTGTATGTGTTCACAAATGCTTTACACACTGCCTCTGAACTAAGCCTGTCTGCTCGTGCCAAGCTACCAAGAGGGTGAGCAGGGGTTACTTCAGGAGTGTACCTACTTTCCCTGACTAGACTCAAGGGTCCCTATTTGGACAAAGGTACTTACCTCTGCCAACTAGAGACCCCCAAATCTAACATTGGTGGTCAGCGGTGAGGATTCTGGACTTGCATTTGTGACTCATGTACAGTGATTGGTGAACACTACTTAGTGAGTGCAGACCAAAACGCAACCACATACTTTTATAGCATTTTTCTGGGATTTCCTATTTTTGCAACTGCCAAGTTTAATCACTATGTAGAAACCAGCATCAGTAGCCTCTGTTGAGTGTGATTGGGAAGAAGAGAGGCTAGAATGCTACACCCTCAAGCAGCTCAGGCAATTCTGCAAAAAGTTTAAAGTGTCCATGACCGGGCTCTCCAGGAAGGAGGACCTCCAAAAGGCGCTGAGGGCCTGGGTCGAATCAAGGAGTGCCCCTGGGGAGGGGGCTGAGAATGCAGAAGGGCATCTGGAGGGGCTATTGGGTCTAGGGGCTGGAAGACCACCTTCCCCAGTAGGTAGCAGTGTTTCTGCCAGAGGACTGTCTCCAGAGGAGTTGGAGGACAAGAAAGAGAGTAGGATGCACAAAATGGAGCTGACCAAGCTCAAGCTGAATGGGCAGTTAGAATTCGAAATGCAAACTAGGAAATTAGCCCTAGAGGAAAAGAAAATGCAGTTTGAACATGAGGAAGTTTTGAGGGAGTTGGAATTGAAGGCCAAAAGCTTAGAGATTACTCCCTCTGGTGGCAGTGTACCGCCTGTGCCTGTTGAAGCTAGGGTGTATATTCCCAAAGATGTGGTGAAGGAGTTTTTTAAAAATGATGTCATTGGGCAGTGGTTCAAAGCCTATGAGGTAGCCATGTCTTCCCACCGGGTCCCTGAGAAGGATTGGGGAGCGGGGTTGTGGGGACGGTTCCTCAGTGAAGGGCGGGATACCTTGTTGGATTTGCCCTCTGAAGTCTATAATTCGTACAGCCACATGAAGGATGCCTTAATGACTAGGTATGGTTTGACCCCTGAGCTTTATAGGCAAAGGTTCAGGAACTGTAGTAAGATTGAAAGCAGTACCTGGGTTGAATATGTGACCTTCTTTTGCAGAGCCTTGGATGGTTGGGTAAAGGGTAGCAAAGCGACTGATTTTCAGGCGCTCTTTGATTTGATTTCATGGGAGCACTTGTCCAGTAATTGCTTTCCTGAGCTACGCCAGCACCTGATTGATAGTAAGCTGACTAACCCTACGTAGCTTGCTGAGGAGGCGGACCGATGGGTGAGTACCCGGGTCCACAATGGTCACCTGGGAGACTGCGCCAAGGGTGGGCAGGGTCCCCAGCAGAAGAGTGGGGGGGACAAGGGTAAACAGAGGGAGTTCCATAAAGGGCCCCAAAGTAGACCCCAAGGGAACCAAGGGAAAGGTTCCCAGCCTCCCCCTGAGAAGAAGCCAGTGGCCCTGACAGGCCCCCCTGTTCACCAGGGACCACTGGTATGTTACAAGTGTGGCGCCCCTGCCACAAGGCAAACGATCCTCGTTGCCCTTTGCATGGAAAACCAGCACCCACTGGTGCAGTCCCCGGCAGTTGGCTAGTGTAGCCCTGGGGGAGGAGTTGGGTGTCCAAGGTGGGGGGATCCCACCGTGTTTTCCCTTGTCTCATTAGGAGACTCTGAGATGGTCCCTAGGACCCCGCTGCCTGAGAACACTAAGAAATACAGGCAGTGGGTGACCATCAATGGCCATAGGGTGGAGGCTCTGAGAGACACAGGAGCCAGTGTGACAGCTGTCAAGTGTCACCTGGTGTCTAAGGAGCAGGTTATCCCTGATGCATTCTATCCGGTTGTTGCCGCTGACAACACAGAGAGTCACTGCAAGGTGGCTCAGGTTCCCTTTGAATGGGGGGGGTCTTGGGTACTCTTCAAGTAGCTGTGAGGCCAGCCATGCCGGTTGACTGTTTGTTAGGGAACGATTTGGAGAGCTCACCTTGGGCTAAGGTGGAGTGGAGTGCGCATTTAGAAATGTTGGGCTTGCCTGATTGGGCATGTGTGACCACCCGGTCAATGGCAGCGAAAGGTGTTCAAGAGGACCTGGAGCCTGAGAGGGAGGCCCAGGTGCCTGCCGGAGAGAGAGGAGGCAGGGGGCGCGGGAAACGGGCCCCCAAAGTTCCCACAGTCCAGGAGGAGGCAGACCCTGAGGGGATGCCCTGGAGCCTACAGGGGAACAGGTAGCTGAACTGGGGGACCTACCTGAGCTGACCCATTGGCAGCAAGAAGGAGGACCCTCCAGGGAAGAGTTCTGCGAGGAGCAGAACGCATGCCCCTCTCTCGTGGGTCTGAGGCAACAGGCCACAGACCAGGCAGCAGGTGATCAGTCTGGATCACATTGGATTTACTGGGAGAATGGTCTCCTGTATTCAGAGCCTAAGGTTGCTGAGCCTGGGTCAGCCCGTGTGCTGGTGGTACCCCAGCGCTTCAGAGCCTTCCTACTGGGGTTGGCTCATGATGTACCGTTAGCAGGATATCTGGGGCAGGACAAGACCTTTGACAGGCTTGTTACCCATTTCTATTGGCCCCAGATGCGCAGGAGTGCCGCCACTCACTGCAGGACATGCCAGACTTGCCAGGCAAGTGGAAAGAGTGGGAGGAAGCACAAGGCTCCTCTCCAGCCATTCCCTGTGGTCAGCACCCCCTTTGAACGGGTGGGTATTGACATTGTGGGGCCACTGGACCCCAAGACAGCCATGGGCAACAGGTTTATCCTGGTCTTGGTGGACCATGCCACCCGGTACCCTGAAGCCATCCCTCTGAGGACAGTGACGGCCCCCGTGGTGGGATGGGCACTGATGGGAATTTTCTCACGTGTGGGATTCCCTCAAGAGGTGGTGTCTGACAGAGGTACCAACTTCGTGTCCAAGTACATGAAGTCCCTATGGCAGTGGTGCGGTGTAACTTACAAGTTCACCACTCCTTACCACCCTCAAGGAAATGGGCTGGTTGAGAGATTCAACCGGACCCTCAAGGGCATGATTATGGGTCTGGAAGAACCCATGAGGCGTAAATGGGACGTCCTCTTACCATGCCTGTTGTTTGCATACCGGGAGGTGCCACAGAAGTCTCTAGGGTTCAGTCCCTTTGAGCTCCTCTATGGACACCCGGTGCGAGGACCTCTGAGTTTGGTCAACGAAGGCTGGGAGCAATCTCCCAGGAAACCTCCCCAGGATGTATACAGTTACATGCTGGCCTTCAGGAACCAGACTAGGCGTTTCAGAGAACTTGCTGAGGCAAAACTGGAAGCCAGCCAGGAGGAGATGAAGCGGTGGTACGACCAGAATGCAACTCTGGTAGAGCTTCAGCCTGGTCAGAAAGTGTGGGTCATGGCCCCTGTGGAGCCTTGTGCGCTCCAGGACAGGTGGACCGGCCCTTTTACGGTGGTGGAGCGCAAGAGTCCAGTTACCTATTTGGTGGACTTGCAGTCTCCCAGGAACCCCTTGCGGGTCCTGCATGTGAACCGCCTGAAGCCCCACTTGGAGAGGTCCCAAGTGGGCATGCTCTTAGCTACAGATGATGGAAGGGAGGAGGAGACCGAGGCCTCTTCCTGACCTCCTGTCAGCCCGAGAGCAAGATGGATCAGTGGAGGGAGTAAACCTCTCTACCTCCCTGACACCTGAGCAGCAGGGTGACTGTCGCCAACTGTTGGGACAGTTCCCTGACCTGTTCTCCCTGGTTCCCAGTGTCACTCATTGGTGCGTCCATGATGTGGACACTGGGGACAGTCTTCCTGTGAAGCACAATGCTTACAGGGTGACTGACAGGGTCAGAGCCCTCATTAAGGAGGAGGTCTCCAAGATGTTTGCGCTAGGGGTGATTGAGTCCTCTAACAGCCCTTGGGCCAGCCCAGTGGTCTTGGTTCCAAAGGCTGCCGCGCCTGGTGCCACACCAGAACTCCGGTTCTGTGTGGACTACAGGGGACTCAATTCCGTCACCAGGACTGACGCCCACCCCATCCCCAGAGCTGATGAGCTCATAGATCGGTTAGGGGCTGCGCGGTACCTCAGCACGTTTGACTTAACGTATGGGTACTGGCAGATCGCCTTGACTGATGGGGCAAAGAGAGGTCAGCATTCTCCACACCAGATGGGCACTACCAGTTCCGGGTGATGCCCTTTGGGATGAAGAATGCCCCGGCCACCTTTCAGAGGTTGGTCAACCAGGTGTTGGTTGGACTGGAGGATTTCAGTGCCGCCTACCTGGATGACATCGCAGTGTTCAGTGCCAGTTGGGAAGAACATCTGCGCCACCTCTGGGAAGTGTTGATGGCGCTGCGGAGGGCAGGCCTCACAATCAAGGCGAGTAAGTGCCAGATTGGGCATGGTTCTGTGGTGTACTTGGGACACCAGGTTGGGAGCGGCCAGGTGGCGCCCCTCCAACCGAAAATTGATACCATTCTGGCTTGGGAGCCCCCCAAGACCCAGACAGAGGTGAGAGCCTTCCTAGGACTCACCGGGTATTATCGGAGATTCGTCAAGGGGTATGGCAGCATTGTTGCTCCCTTGACAGAGCTGACTTCCAAGAAGCAGCCCAGGAAAGTGATTTGGACTGACGCCTGTCAGAAAGCTTTTGACACCTTGAAGACTGCCATGTGCACGGCGCCTGTGCTCCAGGCACCCAACTTCTCCAATGAGTTCATTGTTCAGACGGACGCTTCAGAGCATGGTGTAGGGGCTGTTCTATCACAGATCAATGAGGAGGGCCTAGACCAACCTGTAGCCTTCCTCAGTAGGAGGTTACTTCCCCGGGAACAGAGATGGAGTGCTATTGAGCGGGAGGCATTTGCTGTGGTCTGGGCACTGAAGAAGCTGAGACCATACCTGTTTGGGACTCACTTCCGGGTTCAGACAGACCACAGGCCCCTCAGATGGTTGATGCAGATGAGGGGTGAGAATCCAAAGCTGTTGAGGTGGTCCATTTCCCTACAGGGGATGGACTTTACGGTGGAACACCGCCCTGGTACCGAACACGCCAATGCTGATGGACTGTCCAGATTTTTCCGCCTTAGCGATGAGAACTCCCTAGGGGTAGGATAGTTCTCCCCACATTTCAGCTGGAGGGGACACGTGTTAGACCTGGCATCCTTGGCCTGGGTCTCCCTTCCATTTTTCGTAATGCCTCCACTGTTGCTGATATGTTTTTGCTGGACTAGATGCTCATGGGCACTTTGCCGCTGCTAATCAGTGCCAAAGTGCAAGTGCTCCCTATCGTAAATTGATGTATGTATTAGTGACTCCATGATTGGATGATTGGTTTACTTGTCAGTCCCTAGTACCGTGCACTGAGTGTGCCCAGGGCTTGTAAATCCAATGCTGCTGGTGGGCTTGCAGCACGGGTTGTGCCACCCACAGAAGCAGCTTGTAAAGTGTGTCTCAGGCCTGCCATTGCAGAGCCTGTGTGCAGCCTAGGGATGCCATGTCGACTTGGTGAGTGCACCCACTTACCAGTCCCTAAACCTTCCCTTTACTGCATGTTGGTCACCCCTAAAGTAGGCCCTAGGGCAGGGTGCATTGTAAGTATAAGGTAGGACATGCCCTGGTGTGTGTGGCATGTCCTAATAGTGAATTACAGCCATTTTCGTTTTTCACTATTGCAAGGCTACCTGCTCCCCATAGGCCAGAATGGGCAGACTGACTATTACACCTTATAGTCAGAACTGACCCAGGGAACATGGTAGAAAAACGAATTTAGTATGCCTGACCTCAGGATGATAAAATACATCTTTTAGTGAAGTTGGTTTTAACATTCTGTGTTTGAAAATACCACTTTTAGAAAGTGGGTATTTTCTTGCCTAACTATCCAAGCCTGCCTCTGCTAGGTTGTGTATTCCTTGTCTGGAGATTGAGTGACAGGGGCTGGGGGTGGCTACAGGAGACAGGGTGAGTCAGCACAGGGCTGAATAGAAAGATCTGCATCCAGAGTGGAGGGAGGAGTTGCACCTGGGTCTGAATAGGGCTGTGCCTGCCTTCCACAATGCTGGCTCCACCTCCTGCCGGGCGGCTGAGCACTCTGCCCCACATTCTGAAAGGAAAGGAGTCAAAAAAACAAAGTGCTCCAGGACTGACCAGAACTGGTTTTGGGCTAGGCAGAGGCCTCTCTGCCTCCAGAGAACAAAGAGAATCAGGGTATAAGAGGGGCACCCAGACCCCAGGAAGTTTAGATCACTTTTGGAAACAAGAAGAAACCTTTGCTGAGGAGCGGAACCAAGAAGAAACTGAGGAGAGACTATCCCTAAGCCTGAAGTGCTGCTTGGGGGATTGGCCTGCAGTGGTTTGCCTGACTGCCAAAGAAAGGAGAAAGGAACTTTTTCTTTACTGTGACTTTCATCAACTTGTGAAGGATCTCCAAGGGCTTGGAAGAGAGCTTGCCCCCTGATCGAAGTCCCAGGACCATTGGACTTCACCCCCTTTGTGAATTGCTGCTAGAAACTCTGTTTCAGTGGCTACAGAGGTAGGGAGCTGTGACCGACTCTCACGACCGACTCGGTGTCCTGTAAGCACCGCATCGAAGCACCGTCTCGCCCTGCACCGCACGGCCCTGGTCTCACCGACTCCATCAACTAGCTGCTGCCTGCACCGCATTGAGGGACAACGCGTCCTGCAATGCTTCGCTACGCCAAATCGAACTGGTCCGACCGACACGGTCACTGCTGCTGAGTTCGAGTCCTGTGACCGCACCGGAGTTGGGCACCGCTCGCACGCTTTGCGACGCACCGCCCGACTCGCACCGCTGTCCGGACTGATCGACGCCAGCTCCTGAATCCGGCTCCGTCGCCGCACCGCAACCTGCCAGCACCGCATCGAAGCACCGTCTCGCCCTGCAACGCACGGCCCTGGTCTCACCGACTCCGTCAACGAGCCGCTGCCTGCACCGCATCGAGGGACAACGCGTCCGGCAACGCTTCCATCTTGCATCGCGATCGCGACGTACAGCCATCTGGCTTGCACGCCCGTGCCTGCCGCTTCAAGTAAAAGGTACTGTGACCGAGTCTGTCTACGCTGTGTTGGCCCGTCTCGACGCGGTCAGCTGGATTTGTTAGACTCTGTTTGTTCTCGACATCGCCGTAGCCGGAGGAGGCTACCGACTCGCACAGAACCTTGAATTAAGCCTTTTTGATCAGAACTAAGCATTCTTGACAGTACTGTGGATTATTTTTGTTGTTTATGGTCTTGTGATAAATCTATATAAAAGATACTTATTTTTATAAATATACAACCTGTGTGGTGTCCATTTGTAGTGTTGTCACTTGATTACTGTATGTGTTCACAAATGCTTTACACACTGCCTCTGAACTAAGCCTGTCTGCTCGTGCCAAGCTACCAAGAGGGTGAGCAGGGGTTATTTCAGGAGTGTACCTACTTTCCCTGACTAGACTCAAGGGTCCCTATTTGGACAAAGGTACTTACCTCTGCCAACTAGAGACCCCCAAATCTAACACTATATAAGATCAATATCATTCTTTCTGATAAAGTGAAGGAAGGATACCTGTCGCTGTGCATGTGAGAGATGCTGACCTGGGGAGCTGCACACAACAGTGTACATATGGAGTCGAGAGGGAGCAAGTGCATTACCACTGTGGCAATCAATAAATGCACATGCGCACTGGTGTGCCACTATCCAATACATTCCACTACTAAACCATAGATTGGTCTATTCTAACCTCACCTGCCATTGTCCAATGTGATTCTAAACAGTACGAACACAGACAAAAACAATCTCAATGGAACACTTTGACTCAGGTCAGCGAGTGTCCCTCGTCCATAAAGGGTGCCCAGATACTGAAAGTGCAGCGGGACTGTGCAAAATGTAATAAGTGCTATATTAAAGCACATGACATAACATGGGTGGCACAACACTGTAGGACAGACAACCTGGAGTCCTAATCAAGGGATGCCAAGGAGCACCTCTGCCGCTGCCCAAGAGCATGTCTGGAAACAGACATGTGTCGCTGAGAGGCGAAAAAATGCTATAGAAAAGCACAAGGCATACGTTGGTGGCACACAGCAAACAGCCTGGCATCCTATCAGAGAAATGGCATGGATTACCTCTGCTGCTGCCCAAGAGCATGTCTGGTCTCTGCGGACATGTGATGGTGCTAAGAGGCGGAGAAGCCTCTTCTCGAGACAGATCGATAGAAAAGATCTGTGGATAATCAGCTTCTCGCCAGCAGAGGAGAGAGCCCTTACTTCCTTTTATAATGATATCTGGCTGCGGGCAGTACAGTCACACACTCGGTCTTAATATCTGTGCTGTAAAATCTCACCCCTTTAGACCAAACCTTTAAACTAGGGGTGAGCGTGCCGGTAAACTCCACTCCGTTGGCAGTCGGTGGAGTTTTTGGCGAACTCCCGCGAACTCCGCTGGCAGAGCGGAGTTTCACAGCTCACCCCTGGAAATCACTATATTTTGTGTGATGTGCCCCCAGAATTTTGGCTTCACTGTTTATGCTAAACAGGGATAAAGTGCCTGTGCTCCCCTTTTCAACATGGTGAAATTGGCATTCCCCTAATTGGCATATTTAACTTATATATAAGTCCCTTAAATATTTATCCAAGTGTACCAGGGCCTGTAACTTAGCTGTCAACAGTGGACTGCAGTACCCATTGTGCCACCCACTGCAGTGAAAATTTAAACAAGATTGCAGGCCTACCATGTGTAGGACAGCTTTGCAGTATTAAACTGCAAATTCAACCTCTAAAAATAGCCCTTTTTGACAGGCCCAAACCTTCCTTTTAAATATTAATAGGTCACCCCTAAGTAACCCTTACTGCCCATGCGGCAGGGTGCACAGTATTTAAAAATAGGAAATGTAAAGGTTTAATGATAAGCATGGCTTACAGTGAAAAGTCCTTAAAAGCTAATTTTAATGTAACAGCGTTGGCAGCTCCAAATGAAAGCATTGGGATACAATATTAAATTCAATATTGCTATCTTTGTCTGAGAAGCAGCTACAATATTCATTTTTGGACTTATTGAAATATTTATTATAAGCACAATTCACAGTGAAATTGGATTTGCAATATA
This sequence comes from Calotriton arnoldi, assembly GCA_963921515.1. Lineage (NCBI taxonomy): Eukaryota > Metazoa > Chordata > Amphibia > Caudata > Salamandridae > Calotriton > Calotriton arnoldi. The sequence continues at coordinate 844,930 of CAWUFW010008365.1, forward strand.
TATTTTTTCAAATGTACCATTAGAAAATTACCTCTGCCCTGCTTATTGCCTCCGCAGGCTCATTTGCATGCACTACAACTGTCCCCCGGGAGCTGAATAGCTCCCTTGATGAGGTGGGAACTTGCTCCAAGTACTGAAACAAACGCCTTGGGTGTGGTGAAGTGTTAAGTTCCTCAGGCAGACTGACCATCGGGGTTGTGCTCTCAAACTTAATTAACTTCCAAGAGTCCATAGGCAAATATAACAAACATGTGGTACTGCCCCTCCTTTGTCTTTCTAGTCAGCTAAGCACCATTCCCAATGGGAGAGAAGCTGCCACCAGAACAAGGAGCTCTGGAGTAGGCACAGGAGCTCTGCACAGGGGAAGACATATTCTGCCATATTAGTTTAGGTAAAGTAGGGCACTGTGGGATTATTTTCTTCAAATGTGGGTAAGGCTACCCCTGGGAACTTTCAACCCTTTGGTTAGCGAGGGGTCAGGAGTTGACCTCACCCACAGGTTGGTGTCAGGCATAAATCTGTCACCCACAGTACCCTCATCAGAACACTTTCTGGACCTACGGAAGAAAAGAAGAGGACTGGACCTGCTGTCTGGGACCTGAGAAGAGACCTGAAGACTGGATCTCCTCTCTCTCTTGTACCCAAGATAACAAATTGGACTCCAAGCATCATAAGGCCTGTTCAACATAGAGGGACACAACAAGTTACAAGAGACCCTTTCTGCAACTGCCCAGCTGACCAATGTCAGGTAGACCTGCTCTGGAGCCAGTTGCTGGTCTCTGCTGGAGTTACTCTTAACCCGCCGTAAGGGCTGTCACCAAGGTCCTCGAACCCTTTAAAGTATAATCCTCTTAACAAATCCTGAAACCTGGGATGTTTTGGCTTCAAAGACCTCTAGGGTACCGGGACCAACATTCTAAGCTGATCCAATGAAGGTGCGTTGCCGCTGGGCCAAAAATTCAGGTTGCTCTGATTCAGGTGGACCTCACGGAGAAGGTATCCAGCCTCGTGGGACTTTTTTCAGCTACAGCCTGTAGATTTGCCCGGCTGTAAGAATTCATAACTCTGGTTTCACTTTTTGTGGATTCTTGTCATTTTAGTGTTATTTTTTTTTTTTATAAATGTACTGTATTTTTTATAAATAGTTTTGGGATTTTTCTTGTGTAGTGTTTTGACTTTATTACTGTTTTGGTACTCAATAAATACTTTATATATTGGCTCTAAGTTAAGCCTGTCTGCTCTCTGCCAGTGCTTCCAGGGGCTTGAGTTCAGGGGTTAGTAACTTTAAGTGTTCACCTTGACAAGGGTTGAGTTATTAGTGGAGATAGGGTTTCACCCTCCTCAATTCATACCCACATTTCTTACACATGGAGATGAAGAGCGCAACAAATAGGGAAGGGAACACATATGTTGCGATGTATCTTCCTTGCTTGACTGTCTCCTTTATATATGATTAATTAAGAGCTAACATCACAGAAAAGACTCGTACTTAGATTAGAAATCTTGAATAATGTTCAATGGTCAATACGTCATCCTAGGAAAAGTTGGATATTCGACTTGTCAGTTTGTCCATGCTCCTTTTCAGAAAGTAATGGTGTTCTTTAAGAGATTGAAGAAAAATCCCAAGTTTGAAATTTTTCATTTCACCCTGGGCTCCAGGCCCCACTGCTGCCTTGCAAACTTTCTGTAATATGCTGTCACTTAATTTCAGCAAAAATTTGGCAAAATTACATAAACAATTATGTGAAATGCAAATCGATCAATCTACACTATATTTGAGCTCAAAAGGTTTCCTTACTTTGATTTTCGCCGTAAGGGTGCATTTAAGCAAAGCACCACAAACAACAGCGATTCCCATTCTGTTGTTCCCATGTATTTGCAGTAAATTGTACTGTAAATGGCCTAAAATTACTTGAACTGGCCTAATGATGTAGTTTTGGGAATTTTGGGTAACAAGCATAACAGAAAATTCCCCAAATTATGATGGCGCAATTTAAATTTTGCTCAGGCCTACTTTCATGTTTGGTGCTCCAGGCGTCTCTCGTAACACCCCTCTTGGTGAGCACGATCATGAACATGCCACAGTGGTTTCGGCAGTGTGAGAACTCAGCTTTCACTGAATGCAGTGTTCCAGGAACAGGCAGGACTACAGCTTGAAAACTGCTTGCTTGTTTCATGAACACATGCAGCTTTGAGTAAGATATTGACATGACTCTTGGCACAAATGTAACAGTGTCCTTGCTTCAGAAGCAACAGGCATAGTTGAAAACAAACTCACAAACTACTAAAGGAACATGAACTGAAGAATCATTTTTCCAAGAATGTTCGTACACAGGTTAGTCTTTCCAATGAAATAGAAATTGAAGATAACTTTCAAAACCCATAATCACAAATTTGCTGAACCTCATACTTTTGCTGTTCCTGTTTCATAACCGGGGGAGGATTTGATGGAAGCAATTGATAAAGATCAAGAACACATGGCTTTGGTTGAGATAAATTAACAATAGAATGGATCTTCAAAGAATAAGGAAACTTCTTCCAAAAGTCCACAGGATTGATTTGATGCGTTATCACCAATGCCACAAAAACCTAGCCCTGACATTTTACTGATAATGTATAGACAGAAAGGAAATGTGAAGACCATCAAACCTAGAGGACAAAAGTTGATTTTTATGCATTTTCTGTCTTTCTGATTTTAGAATGTTGTAAGCTTTCATAAACAAGTTCCCTATGTTTCTGTAACTGATTTGAATTATCAGTTGTCACTTGAACTAGAGGATCAATATGATGAAAGGATGGAAAAACTCTTGAATTAAATCCTAGCACATAGAACAAAGGTGAAACTTTGATGGCACAGTTATTTGCAATAATATATGAAACATCAATAATTTGTTGATAGGAGAATTGTTGTAGTTTGAAATACAGAGAAGGTAATGTGAAGATATCAAAATAGTGTTGCCAAAATATTGTGGGCCAATATGTCAAGGAGGTTAAGTATATACAGGTAAGTATAGATTTAATATTCTTAACTCTACATCTAAGTACCTCGATCAATTAAGCTCTTCCTGTTCCGGGGAATTCATCTTTTCTTAAGCCATCTTGATTTTATCTACCAAATGTCTTCAATCACTCATTGAGGATCAAATACTGGCTGATCATAAGAAAATCATGTTTCACAATAATCATGAGCCAAAACATTCTCGAATGCATTCTGTGAACCAAGAAGATAGGTAGTAGTGTAATAATTCTGGGCAAAATAAATCCCCAACTGATTTGGTGATAATTAATACAGTGAAGGTTTCACACACTCTGTAGATTCCAGTGATCAGTCTGGATTTCAAATGTTTCTTTAGTTCCCATCAACAGATGTTTCCTTTTAGAGAAAGATATCTTCATTGCGATAAGTTCTGGTGGTTCTAGTACAGAATAATTCCTTCCAGATTCTGATAGATCATGGAACAATTGAAAGACAGGATAGTGTTGCCCATCGTTTTTGTTATTGCAACGAGGCTGCCCTAACTCCTCTTTCAGAAGCATTTCTTTAGACAATAAACTTCCTTGAAGAATCAGGATGACATAATATTGGTGCTTTACTCTTTTTAATCCTATTAAATTACGTTTCAGCTTGATGATTCCATAAAAAACATTTCTTCATATTCTTCTTCTTGAAAAACAAATAATATTAATTGTTATTGCAGAAAAAAATCATAATGCATTAATGATACAAATATGTCAATTTAACTAAAATTTGAGTCTCTTTAACATTAGTAAGTAAAGGCAAATACAATGCAGCTGATACTTTCTTAGTATTCAGAGTGACCACACAAATTCAATCCAAACCCTAGGTACACAACTTCTTACTTTTCAGATTCATACTTTGTGGATTAACAAGACAAATACGTTACAGAAGTCTTGACAATACCAAACATACATTATTTGATACGGTTTACGAGTCTTGGAACACACTTCAATGTCATCCAAAATGGACAACACAAACTGATTCAAAACATCTGAGAATGCTGAGCACTGACAAATGTCATGAACATTGCACAACTAAATGGCATTACCTAATATTCAAAATGCCCAAATGGTTCTATAGTCCATCCATCATCTTGAGAAAGGCTCATTGTAAGGCTTTTCCACATTTCTTTTCATAAAGTTATGTTTTTTTTAAAGATTAAAGAAGAAACTAACATCAACATCTTCTATTGCAAACTGGATTCTTGTACCCAAGCAAAGACTTTCATGCCTGACATGCACTCTAGGTGGCTCGTGGATTAATCCTTGTGGTAACCACAAGTAAAGAGTTAACAGAGCAGTCTGGGTGGCACAACTACTCAGTGTTCCAGGCAGGACTGGACTGGGGAACCAAAAGTAGCCCTGGCAAAAATGCTCAAACCAGCAAAAGTCACTTCCTCTCCGTGTGCTATCACTCTCTTTTCATCTATCCCTTTTCTTTCTTTCCTTCTCTCTTCACTCTCTCTCTTCTCCCTCTGATCACTTTCTCTCTACCTCCACCCTCACTCTCTTTCTATCTCTCTCTTGAAGCCTCCACATGCCTGCTTCGATTAACCTTGGGTTGTTGGGCAAGATAGCAGAGGCACCAGGAGAGGCCTTGGGCTTTCAACCCCAGCCTCAAAGGCTCCAGCCCACTGGGAAAATGCCCAGTGAAATACAAAGATACTCCAGCCCTCGTTCAAGGAACACATGACCCTGGTGGGCATGAAGAACTCCATTATTTCTTGAACAAATGCAACCTTGGGTCAGATCATAACATTGCAATGCAAATAATGCCATATACGTCCAATGAAATTAAAATTTCATGTGTTATACTCACTTGTGTAATTTTGTGTATGATTAAACTCGATATGCCCCATTGATCACTCAAGTTTGTTATGTTATGTTTGATTAGGATGAGCCATACCCTAGGCACAGAAACCCTATTTAAATATGTTTTTGAATGTTCCATTTAAATTTGAGTTCACAAACATATTAAAATTTTTACCACCATACATTCACAAATTTGTACACCTGCAAGGTTAAGTGCTTGTGAACATTTTGGTATCTGTACATTGACATGCATACCAGAGCGTCACAGTTTGCCTTATATCTCCAAAACAACTGAACAGAATTTCACCAGATTTTCCTGGATTTAGCCAGAAGATCCAAAGAACTACCATACCATAAAAATTTGGTAACCATCCTTTCAGTAGGTTTGGAGTTACTCAAGAAGAAAAATCTCCTGTTGAAAATTCGTTTATATTGGTGAGATTTTGGGATCTTAGACATTTAGTCAGGCATCATTTTTGGGGCCATCACGACCTTCTGATGACATTTCAGAAAGTGCAGTCAGTGGCGGCTTATATAATGACGATCTTCATGCTCTAAAGTATGCAAAAAGTGATGGATGAAATGCTGTATTAATCTCAGCCATGGGTAATTACTCGGGCCGCATCCCAGTCCATTGTTATTTTGCACACCATACCACCTATGTTTGGACCCAGTTATATGATAATCAGTTTTGATCCTGCTTCAATGGCTCGCTGCCCAAACTTCCAAACCATGTTCTCCCTGAACCAGAACACAAGCAACCCAGGGCCTTTTTGCCCTAATTATGGGCTCATTAGCCGGGTACAGCTTGGTTCCAGTGGCACAGTGTGCACAAAACCAATGTGTAGGCATACCCATCCCACTTAGGCAACAAACTAAAGTTTACAAATAGTTATAGATGAAATGCTTGAATTCATCTCAGTCACTGGTAATTACTTGGACTTCATACCAGTCCATTGTATTTTGCACACCATGCCACCTCAGTTTGAACCCAGCTATATGAAAATCAGTCTTGACCCTGCACCAGCGTAAAAGTCCAGCCCAAACTGCCAAGCCAGGTCCTCCCTGAACCAGAACACAAGCAGCCCAGGACCAGTTTCGCTTTGTTATGGGCTCCGCAGCCGGGCACAACTTGGTTCTTGATGCTCCAAACTCATAGGCTGAAAATAAACATGGAACTTCTGTTGTTTCTTGACTCCAGTCCTGTTTCTGCCCTCCTCTAAACCTAGACTTCTAGGGGCATATTCTCAAGGACTCATCGCCGATTTAGCGGCACTTTTCCGCCACGAAAGTGGCGATAGCTTTATTGCCGTATTCACAAGCCTACGCTAACAGCCGACATCGTCAGTTTACCTGCGATAGCTGGCGCTAAAAACATCGCCAAGGCTGACAGCGACAACTAACGCTAATCATATGCAGAGTAGGCATTCCCGTGCAAAAACTCACAATAATACCACTTTGCGATATTCTCAATGACCAGCCAGATCGGTGATGCGGTCCAAAAACAGGCGATAAGGCACGTCAGCAGCAGGGACTTAAGACCTGCTTTTTTCTGGTCTTAAGTAGGACGAAAACCTGCAGTATAAAGGGAGCCCAGCCCAGAGCCACATCTGAAGACCAACAGATGCCATGGAGCTACTAATCATGCAGCTTGGAGACCCAAGAGGGCCACAACACCCACCGCCACCACCCCCAGGACCACCCCCCGGACTACCACTGAGGCAGCGCAGAACAAGACAGCGAACCTTCTGAAAATGCACCAGCCTCAGAGACTTAACGCCAGAGGATGTCATTGCCCACTACAGGCCCAAAAGGACAACCATCCTCCGCATCCTGACCCACATTGCACAAAGGCTGACGGTACCAACACAGCGGACAACCAACATCCCTCCGCAGACAAAGCTGCTGGCTGTGCTGCACTTGTTGGCCTCTGGTACCTTCCTACCAACAACTGTCAGAGTCGGAGGAGTCTCACAGCCAGCCCTATCAAAGTTCCTCACACCTGTCTTGGATGCCATCATCAGATTGATACCCCAGCACCTTCACTTCCCCCACACTGCGCAGGAACAGCTGGAGACCAAGCAAGGCTTCTACGCCATAGCTGGCTTCCCACACGTGTTGGGGACAATTGACTGCACACATGTCCTATTTGTGCCCTCTGCCGACACTGCACACAATTACCGCAACAGAAAGCACATGCATTCCATCAATGTGCAGGCAATAGTGGACCACCGGGGACTGTTCACCAATGTCGTCGCCAACTTCCCAGGCAGTGTGCATGATTCCTACATCTTCCGACAGTCCATCATCAACCAGCACTTTCAGGATGGCACCTATGGAAATGGACTGCTCGTTGGTAAGTACCAACAGAACACACCACACACCTCAACTCCACAATCATACAACTCACAACTGTGGGAATGCACACGTAACAAAATCACATACAACATGCCAACCAACATGCCCACCTACCAGACACGACAACACAAGTAACTGTGGTAACAGTGGCCAGACATGTAGACAAACCATCCACAAAGGCATAGCCCCTCTGCCACACAATTGCAGAATGTGGGGAGAGGTGGGAACCAAGAATGTGCGAAGGAGGCAAGTGAGCCATGAATAGGAATGTACACAATGCCAAGTGTGGCGGTGATGTGCTGGACAGTCTTGAGTATGCAGAGCACAGACATGTCCATGTGGACATATACTGCTGGTGTTTGTAGTGTTGTGGACAGTGGATGCAACCATGTTACCTCAGGCAGTGGGGAAGACCTTGGACATGTAGCTATGTCACCCCCCCTGTAAGCGTAAGCGTAGTGGGCTGGGCCAGCGTACGCCAGTCCAGCATAGGAGTGTGAATAAATAGCCCAGGGCTCTGGGCGTGTTTCACTTCTGGGATGGCCACCAAAGTAACTACTGCGTGTGTCTCTGTGTCTGCCATATCCTGACCATAGACCTACACACACGTGGCCGACCACCTTCAATGGCCAAACTTACACTGGCGACGAGGTGGCTACGTCACACGCCACCCGGTGCACATCTCGTCATCGCCTGCAGGGGTGTGTCTGCCAGGGCGGCGCCCCTCACCCTGCCACGAGGCTGCCACTGTGACCGGTGGTGCCTGCTAGATCCTGTGCACCTGCTGCACCCCAGCCCGCTGGTCCCCAGATCCGTCCGGCGCCCAGCGGTGATTGCCCGCCCCTGCGCATCCAGGCCTCACTGCTCACCTGCCGCCACCGGCGTGTCTCCAAGAGGGCCCACCACGTGCCGGTGTAATCTTCAAGCCCGAGGCCCACGAGCTTGGCAGCCTCCTCAGCCGATCGCTGGCTTCCACGCAACAGGCCCCCAGCACACCCTGCGGCACCGCACCGCAGAGTTCTGTGTGTGCTGAGTGCTCCCTCCGGCCTACACTGCGGTCCAGCAGGTCTCACACAAATCAAATCCAGTCCGGACCTCCAGGTCTACTGCATCATCACAGGCTGCACACCTGCTCAGCTCTTCAGGTGGGCCTACCTCAGTGCACCGCAAGTCATCGCCACGTGGCGGTAGGCCCGTGCTGGACACAGTGCCTCAGGTGCCACTACCTCTGTGCACCACAAGTCATCGTCCCGTGGGTCTACCCCACAAGTCCGCCTCCAGCAGCCAACAGCATGTCCTCAGTAATGCCACTGGAGCCCTTCCCAGTCACGGGGCCACCCCCGTCCCAGGCAGGCTGCTGGAAAGCCTGGGTGGAACGTCTGGAGACGTACTCCAAAGCGCATAACATCCCAGCGCTGCGGCGGCGGCGCACGTGTAGGCGTGTGAGGAGTGTGAAGAAATGGCCCGGGGCTCTGGGCGTGGTTCAGTTCTGGGCTCTGGGCGTGGTTCAGTTCTGGGCTCTGGGCGTGGTTCAGGTCCGGGCTGACCACAAAAGTAACTATGGCATGTGTCTCTGTTGTAGTGTTGGCGCCACCCGGCCCTTAATCGACAATGTTGCAATGTAGCATGCACCCGGAGGGCGGGCTCGCCCGAATGGATAAATAAAGGAGCGCAAGACCGCTCGGGGTCTTGGCTCATACATGCCAACTGTTGTGTGTCTATCTTCATTGCCACAGCATAAGCCAAAGGCCTAGCCTCAATCGCAGCGCGAGTTCAGCCAGGCCTAAACTCTACATCTGTGTCCGCCCTATCCTTACCATAGGCCTACACACACGTGGCCGCCCACCTTCAACGGCCTGGTCGTTACTCACCCTGTTGCTGTTGGGTCAGGTCATGTTGAGCAGTGTCCGGTCCCCCAACTCCGGCCACCGTCTCCCCACTGATGACTGTGGACACCATTTCCTCCATCTCATGCAGCTCCTGCTGTGGCGCTGGACTCCCACCTCCAGTCTGCATTGCTGCTTTCCGGTTGTTAGCGAGTTTCAGCTTGGTTTTGCGCTTCACATCATTCCAGCGCTTCTTGCAGTCGTCCACTTCCCTTCTCTTCACTCCGACTGCATTCACCTTGGCCAAGATGGACTGCCATATTGCATTTTTAGTTGCCAATGACACAGTGGAGGTGATGAACAGTTGTTGGTGGTGTTCTATCACCTCTGTAATCAGGATCTTGTTTTCCTGTGGACTGAATCGCGGGTTCCTCTTCTTCTTCTCCTTGCCCTTCTCCTTCCCTGAGGTCCCTGGCTGTTCCTCCGGGGGCTTTGTGGGGTTCTGGTTGGCCTCTGTAGTTGCTCCAGCTTCCTCCATGGTTCTTCTCAGTTGTTTTTTTTTACAGCTTTTATGGTGATTTTTCCCGCCTGACGTGGGAATAGCTAGCCTGGCACTGCTTATCGCTGATATTTTTATCCCTGTTGGGCCCATCGCCACTTTTTTCACGTTCAAGTTTCCTTTTTTATCGGCGTCCCGGTAATTTTAACGCGGTCATTTGACTCGTTATCGGGAATCTATCGCCTGTTGCCGGCGTGTTGAGAATACGCCGTTAACACGGCCTTAGTTTCCCGCGATAGATGGCGTTATGTAAAATTGCGTTATCCTAGGTTGGCGATAATTATCGCCCGTTCTTGAGAATATCCCCCCTAGTTTTTCGTGTACCTTAGTTAATGTTAACAAACATGATCTCGTGTACTTAATGGCTCATCTGCAGCTTATTAGGAAACTATTAGAAGTATACACCTGACATTACATTTCTGAGTGGAAGGATTGAATGACAAACGTTGCTTCAATACATTGTTAGTTGTTATACATTGATCCTAGCATAGTTCTTTTTTTTTATATCACCTTCCAACTTTCTTACGGCTTTTCTGACAATTCGAGAGTTCACCAGGGGGAAGAGGGAGCTAAGAAAAGAATGCTCCTGGAGTTTGAGGGTAGAGTGAGAAAATGAGACCACAGATAATTGCAATACGGCAGATGAATAAGTCCAGCTGACAGACCGCGCTGTATTTCCTCCGTTCTGAAGAATATTATAGTCATTACATTTGCAAGAATGCGATTATAAGAAGTTACACGTACAAGCACATCAGTTCTTCCACAAGAACATCATTTGACACCGGTTGCGTATGCTTATCATCTTTTTGGACATCCTGCTTTTGTCACCCTATCGTCTATGAAACTAGCCAAGCACATCCGAAATTAATGTCACATTGCAAATGTTCATATGAACACCATGATGCATTAAAATAAGCACAGCCTACTGTTTCAAATTATGAAACTAGCCAAGCACACGCGAGATGAATGTCACATTTCAAATGTGCATAAATTGGAACTGTATAAAGATGTACTGTCTATTGTTTCAAACTAAGAATGGTTTAAAGATACAAAGTTATCTGGTAAATATTTATTTCTAGCAGTACCCATTTCATTGCAATGTTTCTAAGACCCTCTGTCCTACATGCGGTATTTTAAGGTGTGTAGTAACCTCTAAATAAATCAACAGTAAAGAGATGGTGAAGAAATTACTCTTGGTCTAGTCAAGCAGTGACCAGTGCTAAACCTGCACTTTGAATCAGCGCTGCAAACGCAAGTTAAAGTGATATGCAGAATATACTCTGATAAAACCAATTCAATTTCAAATCAGATGAATTAATGTTACACTTATTTTCATGGTGGAAATGGCGATGTCTGCCTCGCATTCATCATGTTCCCTCAAGCCCCGATTTATCTTTGTTCGTTTCTACAGTCGCTTTTTCTGTGTTTTCTTGAGTTCTGTCACCAACACCGCTGTACCTGCATTATTGCTTATGTGACATTGTCTCTTTCGTGATGCACTTGTTGTCATGTGCATTGTTGTTTCTATCATTAATGATAGGTTTTTTTTTTATATCAATGTGAGTAGGAGTACATAGTCAAAAATGATTGTTCCGATTTTATACTCATATGTGCCTTTTAAAGCGTAAATTAACTTCTTGCTTAATTGTTATACTGCTTATGCGACCTCTCTTATGGTTCATACTCGTTCTAGCCTTCATTCTCCCATGCATACTCCTTTTCGGTTTCCTAGTCCTACTACTTTATCTGCACCTTGTCCAAAGTGTGCCTGGGTTTTTTGAGTTGCTCAGTAAGAGGCAATTGTTAAATCTTGGCACTCACCAAGTATGTCTGAATTGACTTTGTTGTTTTAGATTTGACACTTGTCCCAAGTGCACCAAAAAAGTCTAGCCCTGTGCTCAACATGTGCCTGTGTGGACTGTGCCACTAGAAGTGAATCTGCTGCCTCAAGGCACTTCTCACGTCTGCCAGAGTGAATGTGGAGCTGATGACGCGCTGAACAGAATTGCGCCAGATTGAACAAAGCTTCTATTGCTATAGGGACATATTTACAAGCCCCTTGCGCCACTTTTGCGCCGCCGTTGCGTCACGCATGTGACGCAGCGGCGACGCAAACCATGCGCCGCATTGCGCTATATTTACAACGTGACGCATCTAGGGAGATGCGTCACGTAGTAAACACCTGCGCCACATGAAACCTGCGTCAGGTTTCATGTGGGCGTACCGGCGCAGGGGGGGCGTTCCGGCGCAGGAACGCCTCGGAAAAGTGACGTAGTGAAATCTACAAGATTTCACGCAGTCACTTTTCCGACGCTGGTGCGTCAAATCCTTACGCCTGCTTCAAACAACCTGCAACAATGCTATAAAGAGACAGGAAGTGTAGGGTTGTGGGGAAAAAGAAGCATGAGATGGAATACATTTCCTGGCATTCAGCAATGCACTGCCTGGAGGCTATTTTCTAGTTTGGCTTTGCTGTTCTTTTGGTCACCCGAATTATTCTCTCTATTGACACTTCTCCGAGGGCTAGTATTTTCAGTACCTGAAAAAAAGTTCAGTTAACAGTAGCTCCTTTTGTTTGATTTTATTTTTCCACTGAAGGACGAAAGTGGAGTCATTGTCCCACGAGTATCTCAACACTGAGAATGTCGATGGCCACTGTTAGACTTGGCATCTTTTGGCGTGTTTCCCCTGACTTTTTGCTTTCTGACCTCCTGGTTTTGACTCTGTTTTTGCTGGTGTAATGATTCTGCGCACTTTCCTCACTGCTGTCCAGTGGGAGAGTGCAAGTGCTCCTGTATAAAATGTGTTATGGATTGGTGTTTCCATGATTGGCCTATTTGATTTATGTGTCAGTCCCTTGTAAAGTGCACTGAGAGTGCCAGGGCCTATAGATCAAATGCTGTTGGTGGGCTGCAGCACTGGATTGTGCCACCCACGCAAACAGCCCGTAAAGTGTAACTCTGGCCTGCCATTGCAGAGCCTGTGTGCAGCCTGGGGCTGCCATGTCGACTTGGCAAGTGCACACACTTGCAAGTCCCTAAACCTTCCCTTTTCTACATGTTAGTCACCCCTAAGGTAGGCCCAAGGTACCCCTGGGGGCAGGGTGCATTGTATGTGAAAGGTAGGACATGCCCTGGTGTGTGTGGCATGTCCTGATAGTGAATTACAGCCTATTTCGTTTTCACTATTGTAAGGCTACCTGTTCCCCATAGGCCAGAATGGGCAGTTCTGATTATTACAGCTTATAATCCTAACTGACCCAGGGAACATGGTAGAAATTCGAGTTTAGTATGCCTGGACTCAGAATGATAAAATGCATCTTTTAGTGAAGTTGGTTTTAACATTCTGTGTTTGAAAATACCACTTTTAGAAAGTGGGTATTTTCTTTTCTAACCATCCAAGCCTGCCTCTGCTAGGTTGTGTATTCCTTGTCTGGAGTGTGAGTGACAGGGGCTGGGGGATGCCAGGAGACCGGGTGAGTCAGCACAGGGCTGAATAGCAAGAGCTACATGTAGATGGGTGGGAGGAGATGCACCTGGGACCTGAATAGGGCTGGGCCTTCCCTCCACAATGCTGGCTCCACCTCCTGTGGTGCGTCTGATGTCCCTGGCCTGCACTGTGAAAGGAAAGAAGGAGACTTGTCAACAAGGTGCTCCAGGACTGACCAGAACTGGTTTGGACTAGGCAAAGGCCTCTCTGCCTTCAGAGGACAAAGAGAAATTGAGGATAAAAAGGGGGACCCAAGCCCCAGAAAATTGGAACTCTTTGGGATCAAGAAGACTGCCAAGAAGAAGGGCTGGAGAAGCTGTGAGGAGGAACTACCACTTTGCTGTGTGCTTTGCTGTGTTGGCCTGCAGTGGCTGCTTCTGTCTTGGGCAGTGAAAGGACTGGAACTGAACTTTCTGCAATCTACTTTGTGAGTGTCTCCAAGGGCTTGAGGTAGAGCTTGCCCCCTGTTCAAGAAGTCTCAGGAATAGCAAAGACTTCAAGCCCGACGCCGTCTACGACGCTGCTGCCGACGCCGTGTCCTGAAGGCACCGCAGAGGGCACCGCCGCAATGCCGCACCGCGACCCTGGTCTCACCGACGACGTCTGCTGACGCCGCCAAGGAGCCGCTGCTCGGACCGCGACCTGTGGGCACCGTACTTCTCACCGCCTTGCTTCACGACGACGCCGTGGTATCCCCGATGACGCCGCTCCACACCGGACTCGACGCCGCTGCTTGCACCGTGGTTCGGGGGCACCACTCGTAAGTTACACGACGCACCGCCCTCATCAGCCTTGGCCCACCGACGCCGGTGCCATCGACTCCAAGTTCGTCAGCCGACGACAGCGCTGCAGCTACGACGACGCCGCTGCTGCACCGTGACCTGCCAGCCCCGCGACGAGCACCGCCTTCATCTCACACCGCGACCCTGGTCTCACCAACGACGCCATCCGACGCCGCCACCGAGCCGCTGCTCGCACCGCGACCTGAGGGCACCGCACGCCGCACCTCTGCACTTCGCACCGCAGCACCCGACACTGGCCGTCGCCAGCGCTCCTGACTTCAACAGAGAGGAGATCGATCTGCAACGCGTGTGACTTCGAGGGCCCTGACGCCGCCGCACCGACCTCCGGAACCGACGCCTGCGGGCGCCGTGTGTTCGAAAGCTCACCGCGAGGTCATCGACGCCCTGCATTTCTGAAAGGTACTGTTTGCGGGTCTTCCCGACACCGTAGCTGACCCGCGACGCCGCGGTCAGCCAGAACTGTTTGGATTTGTTTGTTCACGACGCCGTGATAGCCCTGGACGGAGCTATCGACATCAAGGAACTGTTTTTAAGGAGATTTTATGATAACAGAAGATTTTGAAAGTACTGTACTGTGGATTTTTATCGTATTTGGTCATGTTTTAAAGTATATAAAAATATTGGATATTTTTCTAATCTGGTGTGGTGTCAGTTTGTAGTGCTTACATTGTATTACTGTTGGTTATGTGCAAATGCTTTACACACTGCCTCTAGAAAAAGCCTGACAGCTCGTGCCAAGCTACCAAGGTGGTGAGCAGGGGTTATTTTAGGAGTGTAACTCCCTTACCCTGACTAGGAAGAAGGGTCCCTACTTGGACAAAGGTGCAAGCCCTTGCCAACTAGAGATCCCATTTCTAACATTGGTTGTCAGCGGTGAGGATAGGACTTGTGTTTGCACTTGACTTACAGTGATTGGTGTGCACTACTACCATATCTCAGACCATTACGTACCACTTACAGGTTCTTTTTCTTTTTGGCCTATTTTTGATCTTGCCAGTTTGAACTTGCTACTTCAACATGCCTGAATCTATAGTATCATCAATTGCAACAGTAGAAATTGCCTTTGAGGAGGATCAATTGGAAGCCTACAATGTCAAGGAGTTAAAATCGATTTGCAAGAACCTGAAAGTCCAGGTCAGACGCCTCACCAGGAAGGATGAGCTACAAAAGGCGCTGAGGGCCTGGGTAGCAGCCAGAGGTGCCAGTGGGCAATCTGGTGATCTCAATGGAGAAGTGGAGGAGCCTGTTCCTAGGGTGGATGTGCTTTTGGGAGGGGGGGAACCCTCCAGGCCAGGCAGCAGTAGTTTGTCCCCAGAGGAGCTGGAGGACAGGCGGGAAGTAAGGAGGTTTGAATTGGAGAAACTCAGAATAGAAAGTGAGAGGGAAGAGAAAAGAATAGCCATGGAGGAAAGGAAAATGATACTAGATCATGAGAGAATGATCAAGGAGCTGGAGCTAAAGAGTAGATCCGGTTCAGATGGTAGCAGCAATTCTTCAGCACACACAGACAGGATTGTACACATCCCCAAGAATGTAGGTAAAGAGTACAAAAAGGGTGATGACATACAATGGTGGTTTCAAGGGTACGAGTTGTCTATTCATATGAATGGGGTCCCTGAGAGGAACTGGGGAGCGGGGTTGTGGCCTCTCTTTCCAGAGGAAGCTAGGGATACTCTGATAGCTTTGGGTAAGGGGCAGGACCTCACCTATGCTGACATGAAAGACGCTCTCCTCACTAGGTATGGGCTCACTCCTGAAAAGTACAGGGATCAGTTTAGGTCCAGTAAAAAGTCTGAGGCCAACACTTGGTTGGAATGTGTGGCTATGTTCTGTAGGTCGCTGGATGGTTGGGTGAAGGGCAGTAATGTAACAGATTTTCAGGGGCTCTACAATTTGATTGCATGGGAGCACTTGTCTAGTCTATGTTTTGCAGATCTGCGCCAGCACCTAGTTGATAGTAAGCTAACTGACCCCAGGACGCTTGCTATGGAGGCGGACCGCTGGGTGAGTACCAGGGTCCACAAGAAAGCGTTTGGGGGAGACTCAGCCAAAGGTGGGCAGGGTCCCCAGCAGAAAGGTCGGGGGGACAAGGGTAAAGCACAGGAGTTCTCTAAAGGGCCCCAAACTAGTACCCAGGGTAAAGGTTCCCAGCCCCCTGGTGATAGGAAGAAAGGGGTCTCTACAGGGAAGCCTGTTGAGACCGGCACCCGAAAGTGTTATGCATGTGACCAGGTAGGTCACTTTAAGGGGGACCGCAAGTGCCCAAAGGGGACACAGCCACCCACCGGTGGACAGTCCAAAGTGTTGGCTAGTGTAGTGCTTGGGGAGGAGGGGTGCCCACAGGAGGGTGGGGATCCCGCAGAAAGGACCCTTGTCTCACTAGGGGACAGTGAGATGGTCCCAGGAAACCAGGTGCCCCCTAACACAAAGAAATATAGCATCTGGGTGACCATTAATGGGAACAGGGTAGAGGCTCTCAGAGATACTGGAGCCAGTGTGACCTCAGTCCGGTGTCACCTGGTCTCTGGGAAGCAGGTAGTCCCAGGGGCATTCCACCAAGTAGTTGCTGTAGACAACTCTGAGCGCCAGTGTATGGTGGCGCAGGTTCCCTTTGAATGGGGGTGGGTCTCAGGTCCCTTGAGGGTGGTTGTGAGCCCTACCATGCCTGTAGATTGTCTGCTAGGTAATGACCTGGAGCAGTCCTTATGGAAGGATGTTGAGCTCAGGTCTCACTTGGAGATGCTTGGGTTGCCAGAGTGGGCATGCGTGTCTACTCGGTCAATGGCAGCCAGAAAGGGTGATCAAGAGGACTTGGAGCCTGGAACAATGGCCCAAGTCCCTGCCAAGAGGAAGGGCAGGGGACGCGGGAAACCGGCCCCCGAAGTTCCCACGGACCGGGAGGAGGCGGACCTCGAGGGGGACGCCCCGGTGCCTACAGGGGAGCAGGTAGCCGAACTGGGAGACATCTCTGAGCTGACCCATTGGCAGCAAGAAGGGGGTCCCACCAGGGAGGAGTTCTGCAGGGAGCAGAGCAGAGTGCCCTACTCTGGAGGGTCTGCGGCGGCAGGCTGCAGACCAGGCAGATGGTAATCAGTCCGGGTCACATCTGATCTACTGGGAGAATGGTCTCCTATACAGTGAGCCTAAGGTTGCTGAGCCTGGGTCAGCCCGTGTGCTGGTGGTACCCCAGCGCTTCAGGACCTTCCTACTGGGTCTGGCTCATGACGTGCCTTTAGCAGGACATTTGGGGCAGGACAAGACCTTTGACAGGCTTGTCACCCACTTCTTTTGGCCCCAAATGCGAAGGCAGTCAGATGCACACTGTAGGTCTTGCCAAACTTGCCAGGCAAGTGGTAAGAGTGGGAGGAAGGTCAAAGCTCCTCTCCAACCTTTTCCTGTTGTTGGAACACCCTTTGAAAGGGTAGGGATTGATATTGTGGGGCCACTGGATCCCAAGACAGCCATGGGCAACAGGTACATCCTGGTCTTGGTGGACCATGCCACCCGGTACCCGGAGGCAATCCCTCTCAGGACAACGACGGGCGCCAGTGGTGGGCCGGGCGTTAATGGGGATCTTTTCCCGTGTGGGATTCCCCAGAGAGGTGGTTTCTGACAGGGGGACCAATTTCATATCCAAGTATATGACATCCCTGTGGAAGGAGTGTGGTGTAACCTACAAGTTCACCACTCCTTACCACCCACAAGGAAACGGTCTGGTGGAGAGATTCAACCAGACCTTGAAAGGCATGATCAAGGGTCTAACAGAACCCATGAGGTGTAAGTGGGACGTCCTCTTGCCATGCCTGCTCTTCGCATACAGGGAGGTGCCTCAGAAGTCTCTTGGGTACAGCCCCTTTGAGCTCCTGTATGGCCATCCTGTCAGAGGACCTCTGAGTTTGGTAAAGGAAGGCTGGGAGGCAGCTCCCAGGAAAACTCCCCAGGATGTGTTTAGTTACATGCTGGCCTTTAGAAACCAAACTGCCCGCTTCAGGAAACTCGCTTGGGCGAACCTGGAAGCAAGCCAGGAAGAAATGAAAAGGTGGTATGACCAGAATGCCACTCTGGTCGAATTTCAACCTGGGCAAAAAGTGTGGGTCATGGCCCCAGTGGAACCTTGTGCCTTGCAGGACAAGTGGACTGGGCCATATGAGGTGGTGGAGCGCAAAAGTGACGTGACCTACCTGGTGGATTTGCAGGCTCCAAGGAACCCTTTGAGGGTCCTTCACGTGAACCGCCTCAAGCCCCATTTCGAGAGGTCCGAAGTGAGTATGCTCTTGGCGACAGATGATGGGGTGGAAGAGGAGAGTGAGCCTCTCCCTGACCTCCTGTCTACCAAGGAGCATGATGGGTCAGTAGAGGGTGTGATCCTCTCCCCTACTCTGACTCAGGAGCAGCAGGGGGACTGTCACCAGTTGTTGGGACAGTTCGCCCCACTGTTCTCTCTGACCCCCGGTGTTACTCACTGGTGTACCCATGACATGGACACTGGTGACAGCCCTCCTGTGAAGCACAAGATTTACAGGTTGACTGACCGGGTCAGGGCCAGCATCAAGGAGGAGGTCTCTAAGATGTTGGCGTTAGGGGTGATTGAGCCCTCCAACAGTCCTTGGGCCAGCCCAGTGGTCTTGGTCCCAAAGGCTGCTGCACCCGGTGCCACTCCAGAACTGCGGTTTTGTGTGGACTACCGTGGGCTCAACGCCGTCACCAGGACTGACACGCACCCCATCCCCAGAGCTGATGAGCTCATTGATCAGTTGGGAGCTGCCCGGTTCCTCAGCACGTTTGATTTAACGTCTGGGTACTGGCAGATTGCCTTAACCGATGGGGCCAAGGAGAGATCAGCATTCTCAACCCCAGAAGGTCATTACCAATTCCGGGTGATGCCCTTTGGGTTGAAGAATGCCCCTGCCACCTTTCAGAGGTTGGTCAATCAGGTGTTGGCTGGGCTGGAGGATTTCAGTGCCGCCTACCTGGATGACATTGCTGTGTTCAGTTCCAGCTGGGAAGAACATTTACAGCACCTTGAGAAAGTGTTGAGGGCTCTGCAAGGTGCAGGCCTCACGATCAAGGCCAGTAAGTGCCAGATCGGGCAGGGTTCTGTGGTGTACTTGGGACACCAGGTAGGAAGTGGCCAGGTGGCGCCCTACAACCCAAGATTGACACCATTCTGGCTTGGGAGCCCCCAAGACCCAGACGGAGGTGAGAGCCTTCTTAGGTCTCACCGGCTACTATAGGAGATTTGTTAAGGGCTATGGCACCATCGTTGCCCCCTTAACAGAGCTGACTTCTAAGAAGCAGCCCAGGAAAGTGATCTGGACTGAGTCCTGCCAGAAAGCTTTTGATGCCCTGAAGGCCGCCATGTGCACGGCGCCCGTGCTCAAGGCACCTGACTTCTCCAAGGAATTCGTCATGCAGACTGACGCTTCAGAGCATGGTGTGGGAGCGGTGCTCTCACAACTGAACGAGGAGGGCCTGGATCAGCCTGTAGTCTTCCTTAGCAGGAGACTACTCCCCAGGGAACAGAGGTGGAGTGCCATAGAAAGGGAAGCTTTTGCTGTGGTCTGGGCACTGAAGAAGCTGAGACCATACCTGTTTGGGACTCACTTCCGGGTTCAGACGGACCACAGGCCCCTCAGATGGTTGATGCAAATGAGGGGTGAGAATCCAAAACTGCTGAGGTGGTCCATCTCCCTACAGGGAATGGACTTTACGGTGGAACACCGTCCTGGTACAGAACACGCCAACGCAGATGGTCTGTCCAGGTTCTTCCGCCTTAGTGAAGAGAACTCCAATGGGGTTGGGTAGTTCTCCATACTTTCAGCTGGAGGGGACATGTGTTAGACTTGGCATATTTTGGCGTGTTTCCCCTGACTTTTTGCTTTCTGACCTCCTGGTTTTGACTCTGTTTTTGCTGGTGTAATGATTCTGCGCACTTTCCTCACTGCTGTCCAGTGGGAGAGTGCAAGTGCTCCTGTATAAAATGTGTTATGGATTGGTGTTTCCATGATTGGCCTATTTGATTTATGTGTCAGTCCCTTGTAAAGTGCACTGAGAGTGCCAGGGCCTATAGATCAAATGCTGTTGGTGGGCTGCAGCACTGGATTGTGCCACCCACGCAAACAGCCCGTAAAGTGTAACTCTGGCCTGCCATTGCAGAGCCTGTGTGCAGCCTGGGGCTGCCATGTCGACTTGGCAAGTGGACACACTTACAAGTCCCTAAACCTTCCCTTTTCTACATGTTAGTCACCCCTAAGGTAGGCCCAAGGTACCCCTGGGGGAAGGGTGCATTGTATGTGAAAGGTAGGACATGCCCTGGTGTGTGTGACATGTCTTGATAGTGAATTACAGCCTATTTCGTTTTTCATTATTGCAAGGCTACCTGTTCCCCATAGGCCAGAATGGGCAGTTCTGATTATTACAGCTTATAATCCTAACTGACCCAGGGAACATGGTAGAAATTCGAGTTTAGTATGCCTGGACTCAGAATGATAAAATGCATCTTTTAGTGAAGTTGGTTTTAACATTCTGTGTTTGAAAATACCACTTTTAGAAAGTGGGTATTTTCTTGTCTAACCATCCAAGCCTGCCTCTGCTAGGTTGTGTATTCCTTGTCTGGAGTGTGAGTGACAGGGGCTGGGGGATGCCAGGAGACCGGGTGAGTCAGCACAGGGCTGAATAGCAAGATCTACATGTAGATGGGTGGGAGGAGATGCACCTGGGACCTGAATAGGGCTGGGCCTTCCCTCCACAATGCTGGCTCCACCTCCTGTGGTGCGTCTGATGTCCCTGGCCTGCACTGTGAAAGGAAAGAAGGAGACTTGTCAACAAAGTGCTCCAGGGCTGACCAGAACTGGTTTGGACTAGGCAAAGGCCTCTCTGCCTTTAGAGGACAAAGAGAAATTGAGGATAAAAAGGGGGACCCAAACCCCAGAAAATTGGAACTCTTTGGGATCAAGAAGACTGCCAAGAAGAAGGGCTGGAGAAGCTGTGAGGAGGAACTACCACTTTGCTGTGTGCTTTGCTGTGTTGGCCTGCAGTGGCTGCTTCTGTCTTGGGCAGTGAAAGGACTGGAACTGAACTTTCTGCAATCTACTTTGTGAGTGTCTCCAAGGGCTTGAGGTAGAGCTTGCCCCCTGTTCAAGAAGTCTCAGGAACAGCAAAGACTTCAAGCCCGACGCCGTCTACGACGCCGCTGCCGACGCCGTGTCCTGAAGGCACCGCAGAGGGCACCGCCGCAACGCCGCACCGCGACCCTGGTCTCACCGACGACGCCTGCTGACGCCGCCACCGAGCCGCTGCTCGCACCGCGACCTGTGGGCACCGCACTTCGCACCGCCTTGCTTCACGACAACGCCGTAGTATCCCCGACGACGCCGCTCGATGCCGGACTCGACGCCGCTGCTTGCACCGTGGTTCGGGGGTACCGCTCGTAAGTTACACAACGCACCGCCCTCATCCCGCACCGCAGCCTTGGCCCACCGACACCGGTGCCATCGACTCCAAGTTCGTCAGCCAACGACAGCGCTGCAGCTACGATGAAGCCGCTGCTGCACCGTGACCTGCCAGCCCCGTGATGAGCACCGCCTTCATCTCACACTACGACCCTGGTCTCACCAACGACGCCATCCGACGCCACCACCGAGCCGCTGCTCGCACCGCGACCTGCGGGCACCGCACGCCGCACCGCTGCACTTCGCACCGCAGCACCCGACGCCGGCCGACGCCAGCGCTCCTGACTTCAACAGAGAGGAGATCGATCTGCAACGCGTGTGACTTCGAGGGCCCCGACGCCGCCGCACCGACCTCCGGAACCGACACCTGCCGGCGCCGTGTGTTCGGAAGCTCACCGCGCGGTTATCGACGCCCTGCATTTCTGAAAGGTACTGTTTGCGGGTCTTCCCGACACCGTAACTGACCCGCGACGCCGCGGTCAGCCAGAACTGTTTGGATTTGTTTGCTCACGACGCCGTGATAGCCCTGGACGGAGCTATCGACATCAAGGAACTGTTTTTAAGGACATTTTGATAACAGAAGATTTTTAAAGTACTGTACTGTGGATTTTTATCGTATTTGGTCTTGTTTTAAAGTATATAAAAATATTGGATATTTTTCTAAACTGGTGTGGTGTCAGTTTGTAGTGCTTACATTGTATTACTGTTGGTTATGTGCAAATGCTTTACACACTGCCTCTAGAATAAGCCTGACTGCTCGTGCCAAGCTACCAAGGGGGTGAGCAGGGGTTATTTTAGGAGTGTAACTCCCTTACCCTGACTAGGAAGAAGGGTCCCTACTTGGACAAAGGTGCAAGCCCTTGCCAACTAGAGATCCCATTTCTAACAGCCACCTTATGTTGACATCAATGGCGTAGTAAGGCCTTCGTGAACTCCAAAGCAAGTAATGAGCAAATCAGACACTTACCCCCACCTTCTGGCTCTTCCAGTGTTTAATTTGTTAAAAGATAAGTGCCAGGGGTCAGTTATTACATTTGGGTCCACGACAGCTGGTACAAACCGTATGTCACGTTAAACTGCAGGTTAAAGTCCATCTTTTATCATCTTTTCAAAGATATATTAAAAAGCTGCTTAAAATTACACATAGAGCCACCATGTGGTGGTTTCTCATTAATACGTGCCGTGTGTACAAGGAAATGAAACACGGGCACAAATTAAGCACTGGTTTTTATAAGAACCTGTATGCCAGAGATTAGCGTTATAGACTTTTGATGGCAATAGAACGACAGTACTTTCCATTATAAAAATAGCATTTTGTTTTATCATTTTCTAGTTCCAATTACCCAATATGGCAATTGAAGTTTCATTACGGATGCAGGGCCAAAATATCTGGTTATAAGCTTAAGGGAAACTTACAGCTGGTTAACGGTTGTACACCTCAAGGTCAGAATTCACAGAAAATCGGAAAACATGGCTACATCATAGGGCTGATGGACTGCTAAAATTGCCAGAGAATAGTTTTACAAGCAACTTGAATTGTATCTGTTGTATGGGAAAACAGACTCAAAAATTGTGATCGTTTGGCAAGGTTCCCGCCAGGTCTTGGCCACTAACAGTGTGAAAAGAGAATTTTATTTTACTCATTTGGACTATCATTAAAAGATTTTCCATTTTTTCTTACTTTGGGATAAGCCATTCTGACAGCCGAATGCAACATTTAGAAATAGAAAATGTCCGAGGGAGAGATGAGTGGGCCAAGATTTCTTCCATTTATTTAAGATGATGTATTTATTACTCCTCCGTGTCTTCTAGCAACTGGCAATCCATTCCATATCTTGTTCATTCTAAAATGTTGTATCTGCCATGCAATAAGGCTTTTATTTATTTTTTAAAAAAAGCACAGGCGTTTTCTTTTCAGCTCGTGCTTTCTGAGCTGATGTTTAGATCTCCTCAGTACACAGAAGTGTTCCATGACTTCCATTACGTTATCTGCCAAATCCAGATTGAGGACTTCACGGCAATAATTCTAAAAGCCGGGCAGCCTTATCTAAAATGAAGTGATAAACACATCATTTTTGAATTGTTCAAGGAACATACTGGCTGTTTCTTTCTCTTATCATTTTGATTACCTTTCTCAAAATTGCAGCTCCTGCATTTATCAAATTGAAAGACTTGCATATCTGTTTTTTCTTATTATTATTCTTGTCAGTGTTTTACAGTGTTCCGACATCAACGTGATTTAGGCTCAGTGAGCTGCTAGTTTGCAGTAGTGCACTGTATTGAAGAGTTTCTAAACTTTATTGAATACACTAACAACATTTCGGGTGGAAAATTAAGATGAACGTATATCCAAGATTCATGGTAATCATATATTTCATATTTACAACAGTGTGATCGTTTAGTTGGTGAAATCCGAGGTAGGGGTAAAAAACATAAAGCACATTCCTAGACTCTTTCCCTATTGATAAATATACATAATACTTGACCCTGGCGCTTTACAATGTGCTAATAATATATAAATGTGATGCCATCGGTAAATGTTCTTTGAACGATGTTTGCAACAAATGCTGGGGCATACTACCAAGGATTTGCGATAATTATCGCAAAGCGCGCTTAGCGCTGTTTTTTTTATCGCCGGCTATCGCTGGATTTCATCACGGAGATAACGCGTTATTATCGACGCTTATCTCCAAGGTGATAAAAAATCAAGCGATAGCGGCGAAACCCAGCAATAGCGCGAGAAATCCAGCGATAAATTCACTGCGCTAATGAAAAGCTTGCTAATAGGCAGGTGAGGACTTAACCTTATAATCCACCTCCCATTGACAAGATGGTTAAGTCAAGTTTTTAGCAGGTGTTAAATTCCAGCGCTAATCGCGGTTAGCGCAAGTTTTTTTATCGCTTCGCGGGCATTGCTAATAGGGGGAAGTTGTGTTTGCGACTGTTTGCAGTTGCTTTTAGTTGGGAGCGCCTACTTTACATGTCATTAGCGATAATTATCGCTGACATGCAAAGCAGCAACAAAACGGCCGCTATCCCCATTAAGCTGTCGCTGTCGCTAACAGCTGTTAGCGACAGCTTGCTAATAGGGCGATAAAAATATCGCCGCTTTATCGGCAAAAAGTGCCGCTAAAGCGGCGATAACGCCCTTGCTAATATGCCCCGCTATTCTTTAATAAAATACCGCTTCAGTATATTGTATGTGCCATGATGGGTTTGGCGTATACATAATCAATTTGCAAAAGTGTGGGGCCCATGGCTGAGATAGCGAGGGCGAGTGATAGAGATGCGCCCATATGGCCCTTATAAATAGATGCTTGCAATACTGACACTGGTGCTGATGATGTAATGTCTGGAGGGGACTAATGCTTCTTTATGCGTCTATTCTCTTCTATCGAGGGCAAGTGTTATGGAACTGCATATGTAACTTCTAACCTGGTCAGATATGTTGTCTATTGTATTTGATGTAACAAGAACAAGCTAATAAAAGTAAATAGTTAAATATATGCAAAAGAATTAAAAAGGTTGGGCCTTTCATCTCACTAAATAATAATGAAATCAAGTAGGCTTTACAGAGTTACTCATGATTATGCAAGTCATCAACAATAAAATGAAGTATATGTAACACTGTTCTCTGTATGTTCAAAGCATGACAAGATTCTACTGTTCGGTGGGTCACCAAGCCCATTGTTTACATTAGAGATAATCGTGTACCATGTAAGTAGGAGGAGGACAAAGATTTGAATGTTTTGCCCCAATTTGCATTTTTTTTTCACAACAGCCTCCATGAGGTTTCTACAGCGAATTTCTTCATTTTGCAAACAAAAACCCATTTTAATAAAAAGTGCAAGCGTCTATGCTAAATAACCCATCTATTATGAAAAATAATCTTGTAGAAGGTAATTATAATTAAGGTTTATAAACATATATAAAAAAAAAAATAATGGTTGATTTAGGTTAGCCCAAACTGGTGATGTTACGTTAACATGGGTTTATACATTAACATTGAAAGACCTATTTTCACATTGAACTGTTGTTTTGTACAATATGTTTTTCTTAGAAACTCTCCAGAAGCCTTCTGGTAGTGAATAGGCATTTGTTATGAATTAAACAGCTGATAGTGAGCGATTTACTGGGAGGAAAGGAGACAAAAGAAGTATTATTCATGTGAAGAACAGTCTGAACCGCAACATGTGAACAATGTATCTTTTCAAGGACTTATTTCTGTGGCTGTTTGTGAAGAAATGAGAAACTATGGAGTTTACCTTCTCCTATGAGTTTACTGAAAGTCTTATTGGATGCTGTGAACGGAGAATGTAAAACTTGTTTCAACTTACAATTTACTGTGTTTATATTAGTGTGTGCTTCTAGAGTAGGCGAGGCTTGTCTCGCTTGTATTTTCTGGAGTTCCATCTCTGGGTTTGTTGAGACCATATCTCTCTTTATGAGAGATTACTTTGAGCCTATTCCCAGCTCTGTTAGATGTCTGTGGATTATTAGCTGAGAGTACTTTCCAGTTTTACATTATTCTTTATTTGATGTGCAAAGGCTTTATGCTTATGCATTTATTATCTCACCAGTCCTCTTTATTGGGTTGAGTGGCAGCTCTGTAGTTTCTGTAAGATGAGGCAAGAATCAATTGACACTCTTAGAGTATTTCTGGCAGTAGCGGCTCCTGGTGGGAGTGCTACCGGGCGGTGACGTAGTGTGGGGGAGGGGCAGGGTGGGGGGTAGTAAACACCGGAATGCGGGTGAATGCAGGTAAGTAGACAATTAAATCAATAAAACGAATTTCGTTGCGCGCGCTGCATCACATTTGGTGAGCCCAGTAATTCTCTAAGAAACATAGTTATGCTGGTTCTTTCTTCCCTTTATTTGCCAATTGCATTATATCGACTGTAATATGATTGCTTTGTATATGTTGCCTTAAGTATTTACATTGAAATATTCACAATAACTTAGCCATGTTTCCAATTCCTCCAGAACTGAAAGAGTTAAAGTGTATGAGAATATTTTGACTCAAAGTGTGAACCCCTTTCAAGCCATAGTCAGAACGCAGACAAAAAGTGCAAAATTAACTTAAAGTGAGTTAGTGAAAGGAATTAAAGGAAAAGTTGTGTATCTACCACTGGATTTTAAACATAATATTGAAACTCCTGGGATTGATCAAGAAGTAGAGGAACCATTAGTGGTTTTAGTAAATGGTGTCCCAGTGAAGAATACAAAAGATTTGGCAGAATATTGTTACTGAAGAGAAAGTAAAGGAAGCCATAGAATATCTCAAAAGAGGAAACATATTCTATAAAGATGTAGATGTTGATCGTCATGTTGCTTCACCAGGGACACCCACTTCAAAGTCTACTGAGAGTGGGCAATTTGAGCGAGTATATTCTGCAGAAGCCGAAGAGATATATGAGCACTACAGTATTCACCCTCTTCATTCTAGGGATGTAATGTGTGATGCTTTGGTATTGTATCAAATGAAATAAGCAAAAGGTGAACATATTAATGTTTGGGAAAAGAGCTTAGAAGATCACTGTTTTCCACATCTATTTCCAACTGGAGAAGGAAGTCGTTCTGATGATCGGCACATACAGATTTGTGCTTCAGACTACATATCAACTAGACTGTATTCAGAAGATCCCAGATTCAGACAAAACATTCCTCATCTATTTCACCTTCTATTTGAAAGTGAAAAGTTAATTTTGTCATATCAAGTTGCACATATTGTAGAAACAGGAGAACGTTTTCAAAATATGGGCCCGATTCACCAGGAGTCTCAGCAGTAGTGGCAAAGGCTCCGCAGTTGTGATGGAGTCTCCACACTTGTGGCGGAATCTCTGCACTGACGTATCTCATTGCGGAGCTTCTGCCAAGAGTGCAGAGTTTCCGCCATGACTGCGGCATTCCTCCACCACAACTGCAGAGGATCTATGTGAATCGGTCCCTATGAGTGCAAGAAAGTTTGTTGAAAAAGTTAATAGAAAAGATGAGAATCTTGAGTGTAACCTCATAAATCTCATGGCATGCCAATGTGGACCCAATGAGCATTGGTTTTGTCGGCATGGTGAGCTGAAGTGCAGGTTGTGAAACTTAGGTGCACCTACTTTGTTCATAACTCTAAGTTGTGCGGAGTATGCCTGGGATGATTTCGATGAGTTCCTTAGTGAAGCTAACGTGAACATTCCAAGTATTAACTTTATCTGCAACAAAAGAAATGCTCCTCTTGGTGAGGTCACTGACTACTTTTGGATTAAAGCACACCAAGCTAGGGGTACTCCACATATTCACATGCTGCTATGGGTTAGAGGTGCATCAAATTTGGAAAGGGTACTGATGAGTCAGCACTATCATTCACTGAGCAGTATATAAAATGTGAGATTCCCAATGAGAGTCTTAACAAAACTCTAAGACAGCAAGGGGCATATTCACAAGGCGTTATCGCCGCGTTAGCGGCACTTTTCTGCCGCTAATGCGGCGATAATTTTATCGCTCTATTACCAAGCTATCGCTAACAGCCGTTAGCAACAGTTTTTAGGCAAAAACATCAGTTGTAAAGATCGCTACTTCTGTTAGCGATAATTATATGCAGGAGAGGCGTTCCCGTGCAAAAATGGCCGCAAACCCCACTACTCCATATTCACAAGGGGTTCCTTGAAGTTCTGAAGACCAAAAAAACTGTCTCTAACTGCAGTTAGAACCAGTTACTTAAGACCAGAAAATAGCTGGTCTTAAAAATGGGGATAACACTTGGGGCCTCATCACAGCAGGTTTTGGTGCTGGACAGCGCTGCAAGCAATGTTGCAGCACTGCCCTGCACAAAAACTACAGTGCAGGAATGCGCACCATCAATAAGATAGTGCGCATTCCTGGGCCCCAGGCATGAAAAGTGTTGCCGCGCTGCGACAAGACAGCGTTGCAACACTACTCACTACGCCCTTTATGCGCTGTATTCACTGGACAGTGCTCCATGACGCAAGTAATGACAGATACGTCAGGAATCCTGACGTATCTGTCTGCGCTAAAGTCACGCATTGCTGCAGTCGTGTCACAACCATGACGCAACTCCATCAATGCATGGGGCCAGCCTATCCCTGTGGCACTGTGTCACCCTCATGCCTGCCATTAGGCAGGCGGAAGGTACTGACGCAGTGCCGTTCATGAGGGGTGCCCGAATGTCGGCTCTGTTGGAGATCCATCGGTGGTGGTTGCTCGCTGCCGTGTCATCGTTTGGAAGCATTGGTGGAGTGTTGGTGCGGAGGGAGTTGACGAGACGTTCTTCGGTGGCCTTGATCCAGCTGCGAGGGGGTGCGATGATGGCGGTGGTGTCCGGTGGGCAAGGTGAAAACATGATGTTACCAATGATGGTCGGTCCAGGAGAGTCCGGTTTTGTGGCTGTAGTTGAAGTTCCCGCTGGCAGAGGTGACGTGCTCAACCGTGTGTCCTGCTATGTGGCTTGTTGAGGTGACTTGCTGCTTGCGTCTGATGTAGGGGACCTTCCCCAGGAGGGGGTGGTGTCCTGGGGAAGGTCCCTGGACACTGGGGTTGTCCAGGTGGAACATGAGTTCACCGAGTAGGATGTCGTTGGCGGATGGGAGACCCTGGGGTGCAATGAGGTCTACAATGGTATTGGAGAATGGGGGGCCATGAGGGTGCCGCAGAGGATGTGCTTGGGCTTGGTCCGGATCTGGGAGTTGAGGTGGTCCATGGTCACCCTTGGGTCATAAGGGTGCGTGGTCAGTCGGAGTGTGCTTCTGTAGGTGATGGCAATGCCTCCTCCTTGATGCTCGGGGTGCTCCTTGCGGGTGATACTGCAGCCGTCAGTGATGGCGATGGCGATGTCCGGTCCGGAGCAGAGGTTGGTCCTGGCAGGCGAGGTGGCATCCAGGGTTGATGGCGAGTAGGGTGCCTGCGTCGTGGCGGTGGAGTGTCCAAGATGAAGGCTCCTTGGTGCAGAGCGCGGTCTTGGGGCAGACGGACGCAAACGGTGTAGCCTATGGGTTGCCTTTGGCACGGGAGACGACCATTACAATGCAGGCAGTACATCGTTAACAACGCAACTCCGACAACGCAGGTGCCTTTACATCAAATTTGATTACAACGCATTGTGAGGTCAGTAATGAGGTAATTTAAAGTTTTTCGGGTGGGCATGGGTTTTGGATGTAAAATATGCAAATTGGGGTGTGTTTTGTGGTACAATATGCAAACTGGGGTGTGTTTTGGGGTAAAATATGGAAATTGGGGTGTGTTTTGGGGTAAAATATGCAAATTGGGATAACATATGGAAATTGGGCTGTGCATTTGGGTCAAATTTGATTTTTGGGTGTGTTATGGGGGCTCAAAAAGGAATTCCAGGGTTCACGGTTGGGTTTGGGGTGCAAGGCTTAGTTTTGGGCTGCACTCACTGAAGTGGGAATAGTGAGATTAATGTCTCCGCTATGCAACACCTACTCTACTGTTGCAATGTGCCTAGTATTAGTATGCATTGGAATGGAATGCGATGTTATGACATGCGTCGCACCTACGTATGTGCCTTTGGCGCACGAGTGGTATGCCAGCTGTGCATGGGCGCACAGCGGCTGCCATTGAGAAGTGCTGGGGGGGCGCTGGACAGCTGTGAGGTGGTAAACACTAGAAAGAACACTGGATGGGGCATGGACGCGGGGATGTGTGTGTGAGCGGGTGTTGTAAAAAGTTTTATGAGGGAAGTCTTACCTCAAAGCCGGGTCCCGTGTCTTCAAAGCTCCTGCTCTCCTGCGTCTGCTTCCAGGAAAAGGAAGTAGGCAGCCAGGCTCCCTCCCCTGAGTCACTCACAACGCTGTGATGTGGTGGTGGGATTGGTAATTGGCAACGGGACAAGTCATGCAGTGAGGGGCCGGAGGGGTGGGCATGTTCTCCATGCAGGCTGTAATGCAGCCTGCATTGCGAACAGGGAAGTGCGCAGGACTGCTTTGGGCGGACTGAGTGGGCCGGCCACCCAAACAGTCATTGTGCACTTGAGTGGGCATGCCAATCCGCCCATGCCCTGCTCTGTGTTTGGAGCAGTCCTACCCACCCTCCTACACCCTGAGGATACATAGCATGATTAGTCAGTTATCCCTTGTTTTTCCCTTTTGAATCTGTTTTTTTGGCTTCTCTGAGCCCACGCTTCCCACTTCCCGCCGCTGCTGCCCCTGTGGCCCTGCCCCCCTGTCCTCGCCCGTTCCTGCCTCCCAGCTGATCGTTCCTCCCCCCTCCCCTACTAAATGGCGGCCGCTGTGCCTAAGGCAAGCCCGTCTGCACCCGTCCGCAACCCGACCGCGACCTGCGCCAGGAACCCTGGATCTTGAGCCACCCACTGCTACAGCACAGCCACCCTCCACGCACTCATCCCCGGAAAAGTCAGAGACTGCCAACAGGCCTCGACAAACACGACCCACGGCCAGTTCTCCTGCCCCCACTACCGCCAGACCTTAACCACCACCCCGGCCTCCAACACAGCCAACAGCTGCCTGAAGCTCAACACCGAGAAGACAGAAGTTCTCGTCCTTGGAACCACCCCTTCAGCATGGGACAACACCTGGTGGCCGACCGCCTTCGGAAGCCCACCTACCCCCTAGGACCATGCAAAAAACTTCGGCTTCGTACTCGACTCATCCCTCACCATGAACCGACAGGTCAACGCCGTCACCTCCAGCTGCTTCAACACCCTCCGCATCCTCCGCAAGACCTTCAAATGGATTCCCCCCGAGTCAAGGAAGACAGTCACCCATGCACTCATCACCAGCAGACTGGACTATGGAAACGCACTCTATCCGGCATTAACAAGTGCCTACTCTGCAAACTCCGGACATTACAGAACACCGCCGCCAGACTCGTCCTTGGCATCCCCCGGCACAAACACATCAGCCAACACCTACGAAGACTCCACTGGCTCACGCCGACAAATGCCTACACAACAACAGACCCAAATACCTCAACGACAGAATCAACTTCCACGTACCCAAAAGAAACCTCCGATCTTCCAACCTCGCACTGGCCGAAACCCCGCACATCCACAGAGCCAGAGCAGGTGGAAGATCCTTCTCCCACATTGCAACCAAGACCTGGAACGAGCTACCGGCAGACATCAGACCCGCCCCCTCCCTGAACACCTTCAGGAAGACCCTCCAGACATGGCTCTTCGACTAACAGATCTGCGGACCACCCCCCCCCTCTGCGCCTTGAGACCCTCGCGGGTGAGTAGCGCGCTTACAATTCCCCTGATTAATTGATTGAGTTATCTTCATGTGATGATTGTTCCTCTTCTGCACTGCTTGAGGCAGTGGGGCAATGCTCTTCCGCCATTGCGGAAGTGCCACCACTGGGGGTGCATCATCTACGTGTGATAGGCCTGAGCGACTTGCCCCCGGGCCCTCCTGCGCTACGCGTCCCACCTTCTCCTTATCTGGACATTGACACTGTGGCGCAATCCACTGCACTCTCTCCAAATCTGTGACTCAGCCAGCAGGAGTCACAGCCAGGTGTGATTTTACTAGGCTGGGTGAAGTTGCAGCGCTCACGCCACACAACTTCGGCGTAGCACAGGGGCCTCACCCTCCACAGCATACGGCCAGTCCAACATCATCGGGCCTGTGATGCAGGGAGATGGCACACAGCGTTGGTAATCCCCTTCGTGCACCCCGGTGTAGTGGTGGATCGTAGTATGCGATGCGGACCTCACTATGTTGGTGCGCAGGAGCGCCTCGACCATTAACAGCTCCAAGGGTCACAAGGTGGTCTTCTCACACAGGTCAGCAATGTGTCTCCATGCGACCTGCCAGACTTCACCACCATGTACGGGCGATCGTCGCACCTCAATGTCTACCGCCATGGCTCATCGACTCCACAGCTCCTCCACATCCCACTCCAGGCTCCAGACGCTGGTCCAGCAAGGCATCTAGGCTCCAGACGCAGGCCCAGCGAGGCATCCAGGCTCCAGGCGCAGGTCCAGCGAGGCATCCAGGCTCCAGGCGCTGGTCCAGCGAGGCATCCAGGCTCCAGGCGCAGGTCTAGCAAGGCATCCAGGCTCCAGGCGCAGGTCCAGCGAGGCATCCAGGCTCCAGACGCAGGTGCAGCGAGGCATCCAGGCTCCAGGCGCAGGTCCAGCGAGGAATCCAGGCTCCAGGCGCAGGTCCAGCGCGGCATCCAGGCTCCAGGCGCAGGTCCAGCGAGGCATCCAGGCTCCAGATGCAGGTTCAGCGAGACATCCAGGCTGCAGGCGCATGTCCAGTGAGGCATCCAGGCTCCAGAAGCAGGTCCAGAGAGGCATCCAGGCTCCAGGCGCTGGTCCAGCGAGGCATCCAGGCTCCAGGCGCAGGTCCAGCGCGGCATCCAGGCTCCAGGCGCAGGTCCAGCGAGGCATCCAGGCTCCAGATGCAGGTCCAGCACGGCATCCAGGCTCCAGGCGCATGTCCAGTGAGGCATCCAGGCTCCAGACGCAGGTCCAGCGAGGCATCCAGGCTCCAGGCGCAGGTCCAGCGAGGCATCCAGGCTCCAGGCGCAGGTCCAGCGAGACATCCAGGCACCAGGCGCAGGTCCAGCAAGGCATCCAGGCTCCAGACGCAGGTCCAGCAAGGCATCCAGGGTCCAGACGGAGGTCCAGCAAGGCATCCAGGCTCCAGATGCAGGTCCAGCGAGGCATCAAGGCTCTCATCCTGGTCATCCTGGATGTTGGGTGGCTTGCAGGGGTTGTTGATGTGTGCTGCACTTGGCCCTGGCTGCTCCATTCTGCATTTTATTGGTTTTTATGCCTATTTTATATTGGAGGTTGACTGATAGGCTATTTTTTGCATTAGAGGCAAAAAAAACTCACATTGGGCTGACTAACGTGAGTTTTTTTATTGCCGCTAATGGGACTATCGGTAGTTTTCGCCCGCTAACGCCGGATTTCCTATCGCCATCGCGCTGATGTTAGAGGCAGTTTTCACCGCCGTTCCCTGATACTATCACCATGTAGCGACGGCTTGTTAATACGCCACTAACATGGCGATAGTTTTCAGGGTTAGGCGGCGATAAAAAAACTGCCGCTAACTGGCGTTTGCGATAGGTATCGCCGGTCCTTGAGAATATCCCCCCCAAGTGTTGATATTTCAGTCCCATAGATATGGCAATTTTGGTCTAACACCCCCCCCCCCCCGGAAAGCATCAGCTGATGGAACAAGTTCAACCTAAAATAGGTCAATGAGATCAAAAATGTACCCCAACCCCAGTATTCCATGCACTACCTCTCTGGGGGTACCTTGAGGGACATTTAAGAGACTTCTCATGAAAGTGATTTTTGTCACCTGTAAGGGAGCAGAAGATGCATAGCCCCATATATCACACCCAAAACTAGCTGCAGGAATATAAACTTTAAGTGTCAACTCTATGTGGGTCTGGCCTAGGTGTTTCGAAAAAGCACTCATACTGTTCACCACACTTTTTAATAGCATGGTATTTTTCTTGAGTAATGGTTGCCAGGAAAAATAGGAGTCCAATAGGATGCCCAGATAAGAAAAGGTGTCTATCCTACTGACAGAGTGACCCTTCACCACACACCTTTTGGAGCTAGTATTTCTAGGCCCGATAACCATAACACAGGACTTGGAATAGTTAGTCGAGAGGTCAAGTGCATCCATAAAAATGACAAAAAGATCTAGGAGACGCTGCTGACTCTTGGCCGTGCATGCTATTAGAACGTCATTATCCACATATAAAAGTGCAGGCAATCAGCGACTGTTCACGCACGGGGCATCAGTCCCAAGTTCTGGTATGGCTGACTCCAAACCATTAGTATAGAGGCTAAAGAAAAAGGGGGCCAGGATACAGCCCTAGTGCACCCCTGTCTTTAAACTAAAAAAAGTAGCGCCATACCTGACAGAGGCAGTGAGGCCCTCATGCAGATCATGCAGGAAGGTGACCAGAGCCAGCTCGACCCCCATGGACCCCAGCACAGCACAGCCCAGAGTTTAGCTCTGTTAACCCTGTCAAAGGACGAGCTGAGGTCCATGAAGGCCAAATGGATGGCCCCCTGTTTTGCTCTTGTATAGTTTGAGATCAACAGATACAGTTTAGATTTTGCTCAACAGTCTCCCGCACTGGATCTCTGATAGGACAGTGTTATCTTCATCGCACAGAGTAAAATGGTTTAAAATGACCCGGCCTGCAATTTTCACTTTACTATCCACCAAAGAAATCGGGTGATAGCATGCGTGGTCCATCCTATTACTCTTTTTAAAAATGGACACAATCACCGAATGGCTCCAACTAGCAAGCTGCGAGTAGCTGCATTAAGATGTTGAGTCACTATGGGGTCACAAAGGTCAACAGCAGATTTAAACAGGTCTCCCAGTACCTCATCCGGTCCAGGGGCCTTGCCATCCGGGAGGGACAAGATGGGCTTTCCTAACTTCCTCTTACTGAAAGGTGAGCCTATCATCCTCACAGTCACAATGCTATGAGTCCACACCCTTCTCAAAGCCATAAATAGCCATAAAATTATCAAGCCAAACCTGTGAGGTAACGTTCAGATTTTGAGCCAACATTTGCTCCAAACGGAGCAGATGGTGGTTCACTATACCCCAAAAGGCCACGCTAGCCCGTGAGGTACAAGCTCCCAGAAGATTATCCCATAGCTCTTTTTTTAGGACTTTTTTTCATTATATGCCAGGCAATAAAGGCCCTAGCTTCCTTAGCTTCTTCACGATCCCAGGGTTGCTTTTGCAGGGAAGCCATAAGCACTTTATGAAGCTGCGAACATTTCTTGTCAAACCATTTATGGGGAACTACCAAATGCACAGCACTGCGCAGAAAAAGGGCAACCTTAATACTCCCCATTAGACTAGAAAAAGGAGCCAAAATGTTAACATCGGAGGCCTCCTCATGTAGGAAAATATAAAAATCGGATTAACAGGAGGAAAGCAGGTACAAATTAAATTCGGCTGGAACTACCTTCTCTAATTTAAGCCTTCTCCCCATATCTTTTAAACTGACTGATTCCTTATAAAGACAATTGTCCTTGGCCAGTATCAGTGACCAGCGAAAGATGGCCAATAAAGGATTATGATCACTTTGTGGGTGCCAGGCTAAATGGAAGTTGATAAAGGCAGAAAATGGGCAAGCAGAAACAAGCATGCAATCAATTTTTTAATTGCAGCCTGCCCCCTTATAAGTTGGAATTCGATCAGGGTCATTAACATCCTCCTTTTTGATCAGATTCACTAAATTATGTTCTAACATCAGATTATTTAACATATCCCCCTGTGGTGAATGCTTAAGGTGATCTTGGTCCATACCATAAGAAGCATCAAGAGTATCACTATCCAGATAACAATCCATACAAGGGTACAGGTCAAAATTGCCCATCAGCATCAATACTTTAAAACTTGGTGAGCTGGAAATAAAATCATTCAGAAAGTGCCCAAGATCACACATCACATCATGTTCCCTCCTGGCTAAAATAGAGTTATACACATTCACAATCAAAAACCTGTGCAAGTTTGAAAAGACCAAGTGAGTGCCCAGAATGTGAGACGAGTTTGGTAAGACCCCCTCCATTTTACAGATGAGGCTCAAATTTATAAAAGTGGCTAGCCCCCCATTTATCTCTGCCATGAATAGAGGGCGTGGCATTAGAAACAAACTAAGCATAACCATCCAAAAAGAAATTGCCCAGTGTCCCAGGTTTCTTAAAGGTACATTATGGCATTCAGTTTGTGGCAGACAATTCCATTGCTGTTGCACACAATGTTAGCTCTTGCATTACAAAGTCTGAAAAGACAGGAATGAAAGAGGTGTTAGAAGATATTTATGTAGAAAAGTCTTTAACAAAGAAGTTGTAGTCCTTCATTTTAAAAATGCTTTCTCACAGAGAGGTCAGTTCTTATGAGGAGTGTGACAGATTTACGTTGTTCTAATTTATATGGAAAGTTCAAATCAGTCATTTGGATTGGTTTAGGCATTGCTTCCACTCGTAACAGAGTATTGAAGTCTTTTGATGAGACTGAATACTTTGAACACTCAGATTCTGATAGTACAGAAATTGAAAAAACAAATATGCTGGACACTTACTACCAAAATCAAAATGTCCATTCTGAAAATCTCTGTCTGTATGAAGTAGTTTAGTTCTACACCTAAAGAAACAGTGGAACAAAACAGTGGAAGAAAACAGTGAAACTGGCAAATTTTCTGTGACTGGGTGTAATGTTTGTTTTGTTAGATACAATTAGGCAAGTCTCATCAACCCCTTCAAACTCTCTTGCCAATGTGCCGATAAGAGAGAGTTCCTTTATTTGGCTTTTTTCCAGCTGTTTAAACCGTGGCACCATGAAGAAGAACTATTAGATCATTATGACTGCTATGGAGAGTCTTTCAATATGTTCAGTGCTTCCTACTTATTTGAAAATGTTGATTATGAGATTCAACAAGCGGAGACTGTGGCAGCTAAGATTGCAAAAGATAGTTCGCAAGGGAGCCACAGTTCAGGATCTCATAGTGAAGATCCACTTGGGCAAATCACTATGTAGAATTAGGCCGCCATTACAATCAATGAGGTACAGAATGTTATGGACCAGGTCAAGGTTCAAACTATAGACTTAGACTACTTGGTAGGTCAACTAAATGAAGAGTAACTAGAGATATTCAAAGAGATAAGTGCATCAGTAGATCATGGTATTCTGCTTGATAATTCTGAATGTACATGAATCACTTTACAGCCTACACTTTTATATGTTAGAATGTTGCTAGGGTAGCATGACAGCAAAATAGAGTACCATAAGTTAAGTGGTGATGCTTGTCACAAAGAGTTCTGAAGAAGTTGACGGTCCTCATTAGAGATGAAGTGAGCATAGTGTCAAACTTAATGCTTGCTTTTGTTCACCTGAGAATGCAAGAAGTTCTCATGGCAGGCTACGATACTGTCTTTGGTGGAAAGCACGTTATAGTGTTCAGGGATGTACTTCAATTGACCCTTGTGAAAGGTCAGCCAGTGTTCAATAAGCTGCTGCATGAGCAAACTGGAAATTCATTATGCAGCATTGAAAATGTTAACATTTGGTTGAACTTCCAATACAGAAGGTTTGCTGAGACTATGAGACAGGCTGCAGATGTGGAGTATAAAAATATTTTGAAAAACATAAGAATGGGAATACTCACAAAGAAAGCTAAATTGGCACTTCAGAGTCACACTTTAACTACTCTTTATCCGAACCACAAGTCTTCAGCAGTTGTAATGGAACATCTTCAAATAACTTACAAAGAAATTTTATGTCTTATGCCAATTTTGGACAAGTGTGCACAGGATACTGCAGAAATGCTGAAATTAGAGAATGAGGACAATATTTCCCTTCCTTGCAAAGACAATATAGACCATCAAGGTCTGAAGTTACCACTGTTTCAATCAGTGGTTAAGACGTTGTAGGGACTAGACAAATCACTGTCTCAAACAGAAGGTTTAGAGAAAACTCTAACCCTTTATAAAAACTGTGGAATTATTCTGTGTCAGAATTTGAATGTCGAGGAGAGTTTAGTGAATGGTGCTATGGGACTACTGTTAGACCTTACCACATATCCTAATAAAACTGAGTTTGAGCACACTATAACACAATTTGACCACATATATGAACCAAAATAAATAGGTAGGTGTAGTGCTAGATTTCTCTTAGTGAAAGATGTGCATGTAAGTAGAGAAAAGTTTCCTGTACATTTGACGTATGTAATTACCATTTATAAGTCTCAAGGATTAAGTCTAGATGCAGCACTTATAAATGTAAGGCAAAAAGTATTGCAGAGGGGATGTGTTATGTTGCACTGTCACATGTTAGGTCACTTTATGGACTGTACCTTGTAGATTTTGATGGGTGCAAAGTGAGGGCACACAGTTCAAGTGTGAGGGAGTACAACTTATTGAGAAGTTTATATGCTTCTCATCTGGGTCAATACTCAATCTATGAAAAATTATCCACCTGTGTCAAACGTAGGCTCAGTAAAGTCAGTGAGGAAAAAGATTGGCCAAAATAGGAGAGTTTAACTTCAAAGTTATTGAAAAAGGTGGAAGTTGAAAATGTCGCAGAAAGTATTGGACATCAGTTCTCCAGTGCATCTGGAGTTAATTGTTATTGCAATGTAATTCCTAATGGCCTTTTTGTGCTACCACCAGTGCTTGAGGAATTGAGGAAAACTGAGATAAGACATTGTGTAGAATACTCTTATCTTTACCAATTACTATACAAACTCAAAAAATGCTTGTCAATCCACAACAAGTATACACGATTGTGTTAACATATTTACTGGTGTCATACAATTTACACTCCAATCAAATCAAATTCACTTTATTTTGGTCACAAGTGTGGCCATAAAAGCACACATAAAAACATTACAATCCACCACCTTTAAAAAGATAAAAAAAGAGTTAAAATACAATTTAGATAAAAACCAGCAACTCGCAATATTCCACAATTACATCACTTATTCATGTGACAAAACAATAGATAACATTCCAGCTGATATCATGGATAGCAGGTTGATATGTATAAACTGCAGAGCATAGTGGCAAGATCGCAAAATGGATGCAATGCAGTACTTGTAACTTCCATCATAAAAGAAGACCTTCCAGTTAAAACATTAGTGAGTTCCTTCTACTGATTGCCCATTTAGGAAAGAACAAATGTTAACACAATTAGAAGGGGAATCTAGTTGTTGCAAATACACAAGGGCTAATTCTCCACTTTCGCATAATCGAGATTAAGAACCTTTTTGTCAGATCAGTAAAAAACGTACAAAAGAAAGTAAAATGCAACAGGCTTTGCAGAGAGTATTCATCACATGGACATAACAGAACTTTTGAGGGCTCAAATTGGCCAAGGGGAAAACCAAGGTGCCATCTCACAAATCCTAACCTAAACGTAGTGATCAATAGCCTATCCCAAGTGCCATCAATCCACTCTAGGTATGGCAGAGATGGGAAAGTGTGAGTCTCCGTATACACTCAATTCTCAAGAACACGCACAAGAATATCTAATGGAGATGTTAAGCATTCTAGAAAATGAGTGTCTACCAAGAAATGAAATATTTGGAAGAAGATACTCCTTGCAACATGAATGGGAGAATTATCGATATACAACAACTACTCACATCCAGTAGGAGCAATTTGTATATGTAACCATACCAGATTGCTAAATTATGCCATTTCAGAAATTAACAAGGAAAGCTGTGCAAAATAACATATGTCCAGACTGTAGAGCAGAAGTATTATCAACTCTAATTGTCGACAACAGCAATAGATATGTAATCTTCATGCTACAAATGTGTAGAGCAGATGGTACTAAAATGAAAACTGAAATTTCCAACTTCAAAGCAGGCCAAAATATATCTAGGAGGCAAAACATACACTAAAGTTGCCATCATTTTCCATCAGGGAGAGAACATTAGATCAGGTCACTACATATTCTATTTGAAAACGGTACCTGGATAGACGCACAAAATGACACTTGTCATACATTCAAACCAAAATTACCTTGGAAATTGCAAAACTCATATCTCATTTTCCTTCAACCAAAGTTCTGGAAAAAGTAGAGATAACTAAATTAAAGATGGGTTATCAGAATGTATTGGTTATCTTCTGGATATGTTGTTGTATGGCGTACCAACGGTGACAACAACTTTAGGCTTTGCATTCTTCAATGGAGTTATGCTTCTGTTGTGGTTTTAATTTTTAGTAACTTAGTTTTAAGGAGTAGAGTGTGAAAAAAAATGGTGTTTTACTGAAGGTCAGTGGTGTGTAAGTTCTGCTCTTTATACATTATAGTCTGAAATAACATAATGGGTTGTTTTCCAAATTCAATATGATTTTTTCCCCCTGTAGTTCAAGGATGAGAAACATTTCTTTGAAATGATACAAGTGTTGTGCATGCTTGTGTTCTTGTTTTGAGAATGAAAATCAATTTACTGTGAGAGCAGTGTTTGAGAACTAAAATCATTCCCATTTGATGTAGTTTTATTTTGTAATGCATTTTCATATATATGTCATTTTCGGGTGCAGCCGGTACAGGTAAGAGCTGTGGGGTGGTGGGGTGGGTGGGGGAAGTCGATAGACGATGGGATAGGGAAAAATAAATAAATAAATAAATAAAACCACTTAACTTGCGCTCGCCGCATCGCCAAGTTGCAATGCGGCAAGCTCAAGGTAAGTAGTTTTATTTATTTTACTTTCCCTATCCCGTCATCTGTTGACTTCATCACCGGCACCGCCCCCCCACTCTTACCTGTACCTGCTGTGCCTTATAATTTTAAAGTTTTCATATGTTACTTGTTAAGTATACATATCTATATTTTTATCTATCTATCTATCTATCTATCTATCTATCTATCTATCTATCTATATTACCTACTGGCGGTCACCAGTAGGTAGTTATAGTTAGGACCTATTATCCATAGGAAAAGCGTTTTTAGATTTGCCAATATCTTTGGCGCAGGTTGACGAATCTTTGCAAAATTTTAAAAACTAATGGCCCACCCCGGTCAGCTCCTGTCTTGAAAGTTTGGGGGTGATTCGTCAAGTGGGGGCCGAGAAAAAAGGGGGGTCCCAAAACGCGTTTTCCCCATGTTAATTTCCATAGGAATTTTGGAACAGGCTACAGCCTGAACTGCTGAAAGGAATTACACCAAATTTGGCACAAGTGTAGCTCTTGATTCAGAAAGCACTCTTTTTTTTTAAATGGTGTAAATCCGTTCAGTAGTTCCAGAGAAATTCAAAAAATAAAAATATCGATATCTGAGCACCGAGGAGGATTCGAGACTCCTCCCAAGCACGAGCTGACTTCTGATTGGCTGCCAACACTCCAAACCAGGAAGTGTTGGCAGTAATCTTGTGATTCAATGAGTCACAAGAAATCAGTACAAAAAAAGGTGAAAAACAAGAAAAGGGGGCAGGGTAGAAACACCCTGACCCCCTAGGCCTGCTCAGGGGGTACCACAAGGACCCCCAGGGCCAAAAAAAGCATTTAAAAAAAAAGAATAGTCCAAGTTCTCGCTGGGTGCGCAAATCCGGCAATTTTGTTTTTTAAAAACGAAGCGCGGGCTTCCGCGCTTCGTTATCTGTAACCCCTGGGTGGGCCAGGTCCCGGGGGCAATGCCTAATTTATATAGTGGGGGCTTGCAGGGGCCCGCAGCTCCGGGTACCACCACCTCCCCGGGGATATGCTAATTATATGCAGGGGCACGCAGCCCCCCCGCAGCCCTGGGGACCGCCACCTCCACAGGGCTTGTTTAATAAGATGTGTGGGGGCATGCATCCCCCTGCTGCCCCAGGGACCGCCACCTTCCCGGGGCTTAAATTTATTAAAAAAAGTTTGGGTGGGGGGCCTCATGGACCCCCCAAGCCCTGGGGACTGCAACCTCCTGGGGCTTTCATCAATTATTTGCGGGGGGCCTTACGGGCCCCCCCAAGCCCCGGGGACCACCACCTCCCCGGGGCTGTTGAAATGCTGGGAGGGGGCTGCACGGACCCCCTCCTGGAGCCCTCGATGGCCCTGGGGACCGCCACCCCCCAGGGCCGGCTCCTGCAATGTCCCGGGGTGCCCACCCCAGGACATTGCTGTTTGCTATGGCAGGGCAGGAGCACTGCTCCCGCCCTGCCATAGCAAACACTGCTTTGGTTCGTTGAAGCGAGAGCAGGAAACCTGCTCTCGCTTCAACGAAGCAAAGCAGATTGCTTTTGGGAAAGGGAGCTGCATGTCAGCAGCTCCCCTTGAACAAAAGCAATGCCGGCTCCCGTAGGAGGCGGGGAGCCAGCTGGGACCATGGGGGCATTGGGGCTCCCCCCACGGTCCCCAATGCTAAGGGCCGGCCCCAGGGGATGGGGCCCCCGGGACCAGAAGTGGCCTGGGAGGGGGGCCACTCAGCCCCCCTCCCCTTTATTTAAAAAAAATAAAATGGCCGAGCCCCGGGGGATGGGGTCCCCAAGGTCGAAATCGGCCGACGTGGCCCCCCTTCCCTATATATATATATATATATACAAAAAAAAGGAGGCCATGCCCCGGGGGATGGGGTCCCCGGGGCCAAAATCAGCCTCGGGAGGGGGGCCGCGCGGCCCCCTTTCCGTTTAAAAAAATAATAATTAAAAAGGGCCTGGCCCTGGGGGATGGGGTCCCCAGGGCCCCAAGAATACTAAAAGAAGGGGGGCCACACAGCCCCCCTTCTAAAAATATATTTAAAAAAAGCCGGCAACTCGCTGGAGGCCCGTCCCCTCCCTGCACCACTCTGCAAATGCGCCCCCTGACGCGTTCTAAGTTTGGGAATTAAGTCCCCTTGAATACTGTGGGTCCCTGGGGGCAACTAGCCCACCATGTACCTCCAGTAAGCGCCACACAGCTGATTGCAGAGAGGTGGTCCGAGGCCACACCCCTTTTCATACCACTCTGCAAACGCGCCTCTTGGCGCACTGCTGGTGGGGCGATGAGGTCCTCTTGTGTCCTGAGGACCTCAGGACACAAGTAGGACACAAGTGGACTTCTGCCCCCGAGCAGCAGTGTGCCAGGAGCCGCGTTTGCAGAGTGGTGTAAAAAGGGGGCATGGCCTCAGACCACGCTCAGCAATCCAGCTGTGTGGCGCTTACTGGAGGTACCTGGTGGGCTAGCTGGCCCCCAGGGACCCTCATGAGGAAAGGGGACTTCATCCCCCAACTAAGAGCGCGCCAGGAGGCACGTTTGCAGAGTGGTGGAGAAAGGAGGTGTGGCCTGTGCCTACCTTTCAGCAATCCCACTGTGTGGGGCTTACTGGAGGTAAGAGGTAGGCTAGTTGGCCCCTAAAGACCCCCAGCAGTGAAGGGGACTTCAATCCCCATTGAAGAGCGCGCCAGGGAGCGCGTTTGCAGA
Source organism: Calotriton arnoldi (assembly GCA_963921515.1). Classification (NCBI taxonomy): domain Eukaryota; kingdom Metazoa; phylum Chordata; class Amphibia; order Caudata; family Salamandridae; genus Calotriton; species Calotriton arnoldi. The sequence goes on from CAWUFW010008365.1 coordinate 888,115, forward strand.
GTGGTGAGAAAAGGGGGCATGGCCTGTTATGAGAACTTAGCAATCCTGCTGTGTGGTACTTACTGGAGGTAATAGGAGGGGTAGTTGGCCCCCAAGGTTGTCCTTGGGGGCTAAGTTCCCCTCTTGTTACCTCCAGTAAGTCCCACACAGTAGTATTGCTAAGACATCTTTGGAGGCCATGCCCCCTTTCTCCACCCCTCTGCAAACGCACCTCCTGGCAGACTACGGGACGGGGGATGAAGTCCACTTTAACCTGAGGAATTTGGGGGCCAAGAAGCCTCCTAGTACCTCCTGTAAGTCCTACGCAGTGGAATTCCTGAGTGCTGGTCGGAGGCCCAGCACCCTTTCTCTACCACACTGCAAACACGACTACTAGTTAAAGAAGCATGTTTCTGCACCTCTGACTTAGAGGTAGTTTTAATCCCCCTGCCCTATTATGTACTAGGGTCTTACAGGGGAGGTCATGCCAATCACAGGGGTACCCCAACCCATAGTGTACCCTAGTGTATGTAGGTATTTTCACTGTATTCTAAGTGTCTTTTAGCATAGCACTGGCTCTAGGCCTGGTTAGTCAGAGTCAGTTACCACCAGTACCCGTCAGCAAAAAGTTGGGGGCACAGGATGACTTTGCAACAAGGTCTCTTTCTGCACTTCTGTTGGTTCTTTCGGCATATCTCTTGCTTCTTTCTGCACCTTTGTTTGTCTTTCTGGACTTCTGTTGCCTCTTTCTGCATTTCTCTTGTTTCTTTCTGCGCCTTTCTTCCTCTTTCTGCACATGTCCTACCTCTGAGGGCATAGTTAGAAATTAACATTTAAAAAACCTTTGAAATTCACTGAAAAAACCATAGGTTTCAGGGACATTATAGTCGGAAATTAGCATTTAAAAAACCTTTGAAATTCACTGAAAAAACCATAGGTTTCAGGCACGTTCTAGTTAGAAATTAGCTTTTAAAAAACCTTAGAAATTCACCGAAAAAAGCACAGGTTTCAGGGACGTTATAGTTAGAAATTAGCATTTAAAAAACCTTAGAAATTCACTGAAAAACCCACAGGTTTCAGGGACGTTATAGTTAGAAATTAGCATTTAAAAACCTTTGAAATTCACTGAAAAAACCATAGTTGGACATTTCACTCGTACAAAACCAGTGAAATTCAGCCGTTATAGTTAGTTCAGCTAACTATAACTCGAGCCCCTGCAATGCACTGCTGATGACGTCACATATTACATCATTCATGACATGGTAAGTGACATCACTGATGACATCACTGATGACATCTCAAATGACATCACTGATGGGACTCGTGACCAAGGTGCGGAGGCACCGAAACGCGTCAGGCGTTTGTTTGCCACTTGTTTGATTAAATATTTACGCTTTATGGAATTGGGCTCGATAACTTTTTGTCTACCGACATCGGATTGATTGCATTTTGGAGGCTCGCGCCCTCCTTCGAGCCCGCCGCCATTAGAGGCAGAGAGAACCCGCGAACTGTGCTGGCATATATATATATATATATATATATATATATATATATATATATATATATATATGTAAAACCAAATGTTACAGGGACGTTATAGTTAGGCTGATATTTCACTCATACAAAACCAGAGAAATTCGGCAGTTATAGTTAGCTGAGCTAACTATAACTCACAGCCCCGCAATGCACTGCTTATGACTTCACATATTACATCACTCATGAATGGCCACCAACACATCCACAGATAATATGTAAAAAAATCATTCTGAACATTGCCCTACACATAGTACTATATACATATTTCTTTCAAAGCATGTTTAAACTCATATTTTTGTACTAAGTTTCTTTATAAACCATCTTTCAGACCTATTTTCGTTTTTCGCGGTTATTCAGAACTTTACGATGATGTCGTTAACCGCAACGATCGCACCTTTTCCATAAAGTGAAAACACACTACATTACAGTATTTGACACACTAGGGGTTTATTACTGTACACTTCAAACTCATGTTTTCCTAGTGTATTTCTAAAACAACCATCTCTATAACCTATATTCCGTTTTCGCAGTGAGGCCGGAGATTGAGATGACGTCGGTAATCGTGATCCCTGCGGTTACGTCGCGAAAGCAGAAAGCAAAAGCAGGAATTCAATAGCCACCACCTCACAAAAAAATTATAACTATATAATTAATTCTAACCATCACAGTAGATAACTCACTATATAAATAACTCAATAAAAACATTTATCAATATCTTAATTTCTCTATAACAATGCATATTAATGATGCATTGATTTATTTTTATAATTTCACCAATATTCGAGATGACGTTGATAGTCACGATGGTACATGGGGGTGCCTTGATGGCGGTCGAGGCGTCACCGCGTATATCGTGCGCTATTACAAAAATCAATTTTGGACACATAACTTGTGTCACTAACACCTCCATTTCTCAACCATGGGGTCAGAGTATCTCCACCCTCACCCCTTATGAGGTCTTTCACATAGATTTTCAGCCCAGGGAACCATTCCCGATAGATAAAATGGTGGCCGCAACTTTCTATTCAGATTGCATCCAGCCAATCAGAACATTCCCGTTGGCGCGTGCGTTCCCAATTCATCGCAAAACCTCAGCAAAATATCTGCGCCATGGTATCACTATAATTTGAAATTTATATTTCTCAACGACTACTAAAGAGATTTACACCAAATAAGCATAATGCACTTCCTTGAACGGACATCTACCTCCCTGCCAAATTTGGTGTAAGTCCGTTCAGCCGTTCGGGATGTAGGTGTGGCTAAAGGTTCCTATGGGAATTAACATTACAAATGCAACCTTATTTCGCACCCCAAATTCTCGGTGCCCACTGCACGGATAAACCCCAAACTTTTCATAACAATAGTACCCCCTTGACACTTTCTTGGGAAAATTTCATGCAGAGTGGTCAAACAATGCCAAAGTTATAGCCAAGTCAAAAAATGTTTTTCCTATGGGAACTAGGTCCTAACTATAACTACTTACTGGCGACCGTCAGTATGTAATATAGATAGATAGATAGATAGAGATATAGATATATATATATGTATGTATATCACCAACTGGCTCCCTAGTAAAACATCAACTGGAAATTTTCACCCTCTTAGAGTCAGAAAAGCCTGACATTCTGCTGCTCACCGAAACTTGGTTTACCACTGACTCCTCACCAGACATCTTGGCGGCTCTACCCAATGAATATTACATTATTCAAACCAACCGCCCTCCTGGCAAAACAGGAGGAGGAGTAGCAGCCATCATCCACCGCGATCTTAACCCCTTCGCTGCTAGGCCTTTTCCCCTCCTGTGCTAAGCCTTTTTTTGGCTATTTGGGGTAGTGCGCGCTTAGGCCCCTGTAACTTTTTGACCACATAAGGTATCCATGCCAAATTTGCGTCCTTTTTTCTAACATCATGGGGATTGTAAAGGTACCCAGGGTTTGTGGATTCCCTGGAGGGGACCCAGAAATTAGTCAAAATACAGCTAAATTTTGTTTTTTTTTGGAAAAATGCGAAAAAGGGCTACAGATGAAAGCGTCTTGATTTTTCCCTGCAAATGGCATCAAAAAGGGGTTGTGGGGATGAAATCACCATCTTCCCAGCTTTCAGGGACAAGCAGACTTTTGTCAGAAAACCAACTTTTTACACAGTTTTGGCATTTTTCTGGGACATAGCCTATTTTTGCTATTTTTGTGCTTTCAACCTCCTTCCAGTTAATGGTAGAAATGGGTATGAAACCAATAATGGATCCTGGAAAGCCATACATTTATGAAAAGTAGACAAAATTCTGAATTCAGCAAGGGGTCATTTGTGTAGATCCTTAAAGTTTTCCTTATAGAAACTAACAGTTAAATAAAGGAAAAATTGAAAATTAGTTGAAAAAAACAGCCATTTGTGTCAACGTTTTCACCTGTAACTTCTTCTAATTATGACAGCTATTTGAAGGCAATATACCGTTATATCCGCTGGACCTTTCTGGTTGTGGGGATATATAGGACTTGTAGGTTCACCAAGAACCCGACGAACCCAGAGCCAATAATTGAGCAACATCTTGCAATGATTTTTTTTAAGTACCGGGTATATAGCAATTATTTTGGGAAAATGTATACATGGAAAAATTGTTATGAAAGACACCTATGTATTTCTGAAATGGGAACAAAATGTAGATTTTAGAAACAGTAGATATTTGCACATTTCCGAAATTGGGAGTACCCATACTAGCATGAGAATTATAGGTCATTTTTCAAAATGACTTATTTTTTACACATTGTCTTTCATTTGGAAGGCAGAAATGCATCGAAAGTCAATAGGTAATAACAGTTGCTGTACAATTCTGTGTTACCCTAAGTCTCCCGATAAAAATGGTACCTCACTTGTGTGGGTAGCCCTTGTGCCCACAACAGGAAATGGCTCAAAATGCAACGTGGACGTACCACATTTTCACAATGAAAAATTACTCTTTTTTTGCAAAGTGCCTAGGTGTAGTTTTTGAACCTTAGCTCTGCCGGCACCTAGGGAAAGCTAGCAAACCTATACATTTTTGAAAACTAGACACCCAGTGGAATCCAGGATGGGGTGACTTGACTGCCTCCCACCAGGTTCTGTTACCCAGAATCCCTTGCAAACATAAAAATGGTAAAAAAACACATTTTCCCCACATTTCTGTGGTGGAAAGTTCTGGAATCTGCGTGGATCCACAAATTTCCACCCACCCCGCGTTCCCCAAAGTCTTACGAGAAAAATGGTACCTCACTTGTGTGGGTCGGCCTAGTGCCCGCGACAGGAAACGGCGCAAAACGCAACGTGGTCACACCTCAATTTCGCAGTGAAAAATGACCCTTTTTGGCAAAGTGCCTAGCTGTAGTTTTTGAACCCTACCTCTGCCGGCACCTAGGGAAACCTAGCAAACCTATACATTTTTGAAAACTAGACACCCAAGGGAATCCAGGATGGGGTGACTTGACTGCCTCCCACCAGGTTCTGTTACCCAGAATCCCTTGCAAACATAAAACATTGTCAAAAAAACCACATTTTCCCCACATTTCTGTGGTGGAAAGTTCTGGAATCTGCGTGGATCCACAAATTTCCACCCACCCCGCGTTCCCCAAAGTCTTACGAGAAAAATGGTACCTCACTTGTGTGGGTCGGCCTAGTGCCTGCGACAGGAAACGGCGCAAAACGCAACGTGGTCACACCTCAATTTCGCAGTGAAAAATGACCCTTTTTGGCAAAGTGCCTAGCTGTAGTTTTTGAACCCTACCTCTGCCGGCACCTAGGGAAACCTAGCAAACCTATAAATTTTTGAAAACTAGACACCCAGGGGAATCCAGGATGGGGTGATTTGACTGCCTCCCACCAGGTTCTGTTACCCAGAATCCCTTGCAAACATAAAAAACTGTCCAAAAAACACATTTTCCCCACATTTCTGTGGTGGAAAGTTCTGGAATCTGCGTGGATCCACAAATTCCCACCCACCCCGCGTTCCCCAAAGTCTTATGAGAAAAATGGTACCTCACTTGTGTGGGTCGGCCTAGTGCCTGCGACAGGAAACGGCGCAAAACGCAACGTGGACACACCTCAATTTCGCAGTGAAAAATGACCCTTTTTTGGCAAAGTGCCTAGCTGTAGTTTTTGAACCCTACCTCTGCCGGCACCTAGGGAAGCCTAGCAAACCTATACATTTTTTAAAACTAGACACCCAGGGGAATCCAGGATGGGGTGACTTGACTGCCTCCCACCAGGTTCTGTTACCCAGAATCCCTTGCAAACATAAAAAATTGTCAAAAAACCACATTTTCCCCACATTTCTGTGGTGGAAAGTTCTGGAATCTGCGTGGATCCACAAATTTCCACCCAGCCCGCGTTCCCCAAAGTCTTACGAGAAAAATGGTACCTCACTTGTGTGGGTCGGCCTAGTGCCTGCGACAGGAAACGGCGCAAAACGCAACGTGGTCACACCTCAATTTCGCAGTGAAAAATGACCCTTTTTGGCAAAGTGCCTAGCTGTAGTTTTTGAACCCTAGCTCTGCCGGCACCTAGGGAAACCTAGCAAACCTATACATTTTTGAAAACTAGACACCCAGGGGAATCCAGGATGGGGTGACTTGACTGCCTCCCACCAGGTTATGTTACCCAGAATCCCTTGCAAACATAAAACATTGTCAAAAAAACCACATTTTCCCCACATTTCTGTGGTGGCAAGTTCTGGAATCTGCGTGGATCCACAAATTTCCACCCACCCCGCGTTCCCCAAAGTCTTACGAGAAAAATGGTACCTCACTTGTGTCGGTCGGCCTAGTGCCTGCGACAGGAAACGGCGCAAAACGCAACGTGGTCACACCTCAATTTCGCAGTGAAAAATGACCCTTTTTGGCAAAGTGCCTAGCTGTAGTTTTGAACCCTACCTCTGCCGGCACCTAGGGAAACCTAGCAAACCTATACATTTTTGAAAACTAGACACCCAGGGGAATCCAGGATGGGGTGACTTGACTGCCTCCCACCAGGTTCTGTTACCCAGAATCCCTTGCAAACATAAACAATTGTCAAAAAACCACATTTTCCCCACATTTCTGTGGTGGAAAGTTCTGGAATCTGCGTGGATCCACAAATTTCCACCCACCCCGCGTTCCCCAAAGTCTTACGAGAAAAATGGTACCTCACTTGTGTGGGTCGGCTTAGTGCCTGCGACAGGAAACGGCGCAAAACGCAACGTGGTCACACCTCAATTTCGCAGTGAAAAATGACCCTTTTTTGGCAAAGGGCCTAGCTGTAGTTTTTGAACCCTACCTCTGCCGGCACCTAGGGAAACCTAGCAAACCTATACATTTTTGAAAACTAGACACCCAGGGGAATCCAGGATGGGGTGACTTGACTGCCTCCCACCAGGTTCTGTTACCCAGAATCCCTTGCAAACATAAAAAATTGTCAAAAAAACCACATTTTCCCCACATTTCTGTGGTGGAAAGTTCTGGAATCTGCGTGGATCCACAAATTTCCACCCACCCCGCGTTCCCAAAGTCTTACGAGAAAAATGGTACCTCACTTGTGTGGGTCGGCCTAGTGCCTGCGACAGGAAACGGCGCAAAACGCAACGTGGTCACACCTCAATTTCGCAGTGAAAAATGACCCTTTTTGGCAAAGTGCCTAGCTGTAGTTTTTGAACCCTAGCTCTGCCGGCACCTAGGGAAACCTAGCAAACCTATACATTTTTGAAAACTAGACACCCAGGGGAATCCAGGATGGGGTGACTTGACTGCCTCCCACCAGGTTATGTTACCCAGAATCCCTTGCAAACATAAAACATTGTCAAAAAAACCACATTTTCCCCACATTTCTGTGGTGGCAAGTTCTGGAATCTGCGTGGATCCACAAATTTCCACCCACCCCGCGTTCCCCAAAGTCTTACGAGAAAAATGGTACCTCACTTGTGTCGGTCGGCCTAGTGCCTGCGACAGGAAACGGCGCAAAATGCAACGTGGTCACACCTCAATTTCGCAGTGAAAAATGACCCTTTTTTGGCAAAGTGCCTAGCTGTAGTTTTTGAACCCTACCTCTGCCGGCACCTAGGGAAACCTAGCAAACCTATACATTTTTGAAAACTAGACACCCAGGGGAATCCAGGATGGGGTGACTTGACTGCCTCCCACCAGGTTCTGTTACCCAGAATCCCTTGCAAACATAAAAAATTGTCAAAAAACCACATTTTCCCCACATTTCTGTGGTGGAAAGTTCTGGAATCTGCGTGGATCCACAAATTTCCACCCACCCCGCGTTCCCCAAAGTCTTACGAGAAAAATGGTACCTCACTTGTGTGGGTCGGCTTAGTGCCTGCGACAGGAAACGGCGCAAAACGCAACGTGGTCACACCTCAATTTCGCAGTGAAAAATGACCCTTTTTTGGCAAAGGGCCTAGCTGTAGTTTTTGAACCCTACCTCTGCCGGCACCTAGGAAACCTAGCAAACCTATACATTTTTGAAAACTAGACACCCAGGGGAATCCAGGATGTGGTGACTTGACTGCCTCCCACCAGGTTCTGTTACCCAGAATCCCTTGCAAACATAACAAATGGTTAAAAAAACCACATTTTCCCCACATTTCTGTGGTGGAAAGTTCTGGAATCTGCGTGGATCCACAAATTTCCACCCACCCCGCGTTCCCCAAAGTCTTACGAGAAAAATGGTACCTCACTTGTGTGGGTCGGCTTAGTGCCTGCGACAGGAAACGGCGCAAAACGCAACGTGGTCACACCTCAATTTCGCAGTGAAAAATGACCCTTTTGGCAAAGGGCCTAGCTGTAGTTTTTGAACCCTACCTCTGCCGGCACCTAGGGAAACCTAGCAAACCTATACATTTTTGAAAACTAGACACCCAGGGGAATCCAGGATGGGGTGACTTGACTGCCTCCCACCAGGTTCTGTTACCCAGAATCCCTTGCAAACATAAAAAATTGTCCAAAAAACACATTTTCCCCACATTTCTGTTGTGGAAAGTTCTGGAATCTGCGTGGATCCACAAATTTCCACCCACCCCGCATTCCCCAAAGTCTTACGAGAAAAATGGTACCTCACTTGTGTGGGTCGGCCTAGTGCCTGCGACAGGAAACGGCGCAAAACGCAACGTGGTCACACCTCAACTTCGCAGTGAAAAATGACCCTTTTTGGCAAAGTGCCTAGCTGTAGTTTTTGAACCCTACCTCTGCCGGCACCT